>JASGXE010011891.1:0-14709 GCA_030068105.1 Sinentomon sp. SZTP_YWyxl
GCTTCCGTTTGTAGACGAGCGATCAGCTTTTTTCTTTCGTGTCGCAGTTGCTTTTGCTCCTGCACAATCGACGACTGCACAAGCTGTCTGTGGGCATGTTTGTTGGCAATTGTTGTGCAAATTGTGCTGAGTGTGGTGTCAGTAAGTTCAAGAGGCAGCGCCTCCCTAGAAATCCGAGGGAGGCGCTGCCTTTTTCCCGCTCAAAACAAAACGATGCTGCCATGTAATGTTATCACTGGTCATAAAATTGTTGAGTGGTGTTCAAATTCAATGATTTTGTGATTCTTGGCAGGACCCGGAATTTTATAATTCCGAAACTTGAGCACTTTTGTTCCTCGAATGGTTTAAGAGTTTTACCCGACAAAAAGGTTGGGATCATGACACGTGTTAGCGCTCATGTTTCAGCTTTGCGCCACGCGAAACTTCATCAAAAACCGTCGCTTTGTTCAAGAGAAATTAAATTTTCTGTGGGCATCGCAACACGGTCCGCCATTCACTCGCATGTCTTTCGATGTGCACACCCCCTTCAAACGCCGCAATTCATCAGCACACATTTTGGCGGGATGCGGGTCGTTTTCGTTCCATCTTGTTCTTTCCCAACCGAACTCAATCCATTCTTTCCCATCACGTGCCAATTCATTATTCGAGCATCGGCTGCTTTCAAAAGTCGTGCAAAATGCGACACGACACAAGAACATGGAACGAAACGAAAGGCGAACAAAAACAGAAATAAAACAACCGAAACGAAAATCCCCACGTTTCGCATTTCTGCTAAATCCATTTGCGCTGCTGTTGGTGATGGTGGACAAAAATCGAAATTTCTCCAAATTTCCCCAAACTATCAATTTCCCCGGACGTCCCCCAAAAGGTGTAAAATTTCCCCAAAAGGGAAAATTTTTCCCCATTCGGCCACACTGCACAGCTTCCACTCGCGACAGCAGGAAGGCACCTTCATGCGCACATTCGGAGGCTGCGGCACATTCGGGTGCAAATTGACGTCTTGAACCTGCTCCTGGATGAACAACAGAGAACGCAAAAACACAAGCCGCAACTGAAAGGAGCGCAGTGCAATTCTTTCTTTTTTGTGTGGTGTTGTTGACTAGTGAATCATTGATTTCTGCATTCATTGACGGAAATAAAATGTAACCTGTTGCCATGTTTGTTTCTTCTCAGCTTTTGGCTTCTCTGCTTTGTTGCCATCCTGTGCTCGCCTCTTGGCCTTGTCTCCTTCTTTGTCTGCTTTGGGAATCAAATTGTGCATGGCGCCGGCCCTGGCATGGGGGCACGATGAGTGAGGTTCGGAGTTTTCTCGGCCTGCAGTGTCTGTTCGTTGTTGCGCTGCACTCCTTGCAAGTTTTGATGAGGTGGGGCAGGGTTAAGAGCATTTTTGTTTTTGTTCTGCCATTTTGGCATTTTGTGCCCGATTTTGACCAAAAACTATACAGCAACGCATCACATTGACATCTTCGCCTCCACAAAAATTGGGCACGATCGGCTGTCAATTTTTTGAGTTATCGTTGCACACAAATTACGGTTTGCTGTCCGTTGTAGACCGCTTCGCTCGTCAATAAGAATACCCACCAACTGATTTAAGAAAATGAAAACCACAACAACAGTTTTGAACTGCACGAAACGTTGCTCATGTCGTCGGCATTTCCACTTCGAGTGTTCGAAATTGAATCAGACGTGTCCCCGAATTTCCGAGGGCATGTGCAGGACAGGTGGATGAAGACCATGTCTGATGAAGCACCAATCCGAAAAACCAAAATCAAAGCTCATGAAAATGAAATCGACTGATTGCAAGCCGATCAAACGAGAAATCGGCAGAACCACAGCTTGCCCCCACAAGGCGAAATCGAAGGCACACACTGAAGAAAAAAAGCGTGGAAATTTCCCAATACCGGCAGCATAATGCCGCGCCGATGGGTGTACATACACTCTGAAGCTGAGGTTTCGGCATCGAACACATTAGATGGGGGTGTAATCTTTTCGGAACAAAAAACGTTCAGTAAAAAAAAATTTGTTGCGACCCCCAATTTCCACGCAATAGCCTTCCCAAAAACCGGTGAAAAGGAACCCGCTGAAAGAAAACGCATTTCACCGGTTTTTGGACGGCAGTCGGCAATTGCGTGGAAATGGGTGGTCGGTATCGGTATCAGATTTACTCTGTTCGACAGGTGGGAGCGAATTTCCTCGAAAAATGGGTTTTGTGCGGCGTCACACCATCGCAATATCTCAGTTGTCCCAAGACCACCACAAATTGGGCATTTTTGAATTTTGGGGGGCACTGCTTGAAAGATTCGATTGAAATTTTTGGTTGAAAGAATTGATGTGGCATGAAAACCTGTAGAACTTTGTAAATCTGAAACCGATACCGAAAGAGGAGGGCCGTTGGGTATTTTTTCATTTTATGTTTCACTTAAACCGTAGAACCAATTCTGAAAATTTGAAAGTTCTACGGTGAAATCTTACCTCCCTCGTGAATACCCCAAATGGGCCCATTTTGGCCGGGGGAATTTTGTGGGATCTTGCATGGAAATTGGGGAACGGAGCAAAATTTTTCACTGCATAATTTCGATTTGTGTTGCGATCAGGAACATCTCCACGAATTTTTTCGAAATGTGCGTTTTTGGAACACCCTGTAGGCCTATAGCGTGCAACATGGGCATCTGAAGTGTCTGTTTGCACATTTGTTTTTTCCAATCCACTTCCGCGGACCAGGAGCTCGAACTTTAAAACTTTAAACTTGTGTAAGGTTTTCGGGGTGTTCCCCAGGGCTTCTTTTCGCCCACATCAACCCATTCATACTTTGCGCCTTACTCTGGCGCCATTCATACCAATCATTCACCATACCCACACTGGTGTTCGGTACCCCTGTATGTGTCTGTGGCTTTATTATGTTTCTGTAACTTGCCGCCACTCTTGGACGGACGAAGTGTTCTTTAACGTGCACATGATGAATTGCACACGGGACCACCTTCTTAAAGTCCCTTCCGAAGGACTAGAAGACTTGCCACTAAGTCTCCCTTTCTGTCACTGCAGCCAGAATGGAGCATGGCCCAACCCACAAATTTCGACTGTGGCGGGAATCGAACCCACAACCTTCGGATTTGGAGTCCGACCAGCGAACCAACTGAGCCACTGCAACAGCCAATCACGTCGTCTGAAATTGTGACGTCATTAATTTTGGGATTTTTGCATTGCCACCGCTTTTTGCCATTTGGCACGTTTGCCACCGCTTCGCAACTCGTTCTAGGGTCGCAATAGGGTTGGGTTAGGTCAGGTTAGGTTAGGTCAGGTTAGGTTTGGTTAAGTTAGGTTTTGAAAATTGGATGTTGAAATTGGCTGGAATTCCCAACAACCAATCAAAGACTCGCATGCGGTAGTGGATTGGAAAAAATGTGCTGTCTGTTTAGCCCAGGCGTGTTCAACTCGCCTCTGCTGGCTTCCTTTCGTGCAGGGGACCTGCGTGGCATCCGTTTCTCTCACCCCGTCCTCCATCTGGGCATTCTCCCGGCGGGCAAAAGCATGACGGAAGAGAACGCCATTTGACATTGCGAAGTAGTTGATTTTTTTGTTGTTTGTCGAAAAGTTTCCATCGGATTTTGACGGTTTTGCGCTCTGATGACTCGGGACGAAACACAGTTTTTTGATGCAAAAGCAAATTTCAAAATGTTTTGTAACTTGCTCGCAATCACGCGGGAAAGACTTTCCTTTCGTTAAAAAAGTGAATAATTCTCCATTGGCTTTCGATGTGGTTTGGCTGATATCTCGAAAACAAAAGCAGATAGATATATGCCCTCGCGGACTTTATTTTAGAGCATGAATTAAGCTTTATTCTGGCAGCAAACACTTTGGCAAGCGCCAAGCGGTTCCAAAATTATCAAGTCTGGAACGCATATCCAAAGCGGAAAGACGCGCATTCTCTGCGCTTGGCGGGCAGAGCCAATCAGACTCTGCCCGCCAGCGAGAACCCTGCAGACAGAAGCGGGATGCCAGGCCGCGGCGCGTCTTCATTGCGATCCAGTTTGAATAGAGATCACTGGTTTAGCCTCATGTTGATGCACGTGCGCGGTGCGTGCTGCAAACAGCAATCCTTGAATTGTGGTTTATCTTCAATAATGTGGATCGTTGTTGCGAAATGGAGAAACGTTGTTGGTCATGCGATGCGATTGGATAAAAAAAATGTTGCCAAAAATAAATATTGTTGTCCAACTGTAACACGTTCCAGTTTGGTTGGTTGAGAATAAACGAGTCACTCATTTCCGGCTCGAGATCATTTCATTTGTGTTAAGCATGCAGCATGCTCAGGAGGAAGGCAGAAAAGAAGACAATTTATTACGAATAGCAAATGAATTGCATCGAGATGTAACAAAAACAAACAAAATCAGCATGCAATGAATGCAATTAACATGTTTCCAGTCCAGTAAACACACTTTTTCGTAATAGTATCTACCTCAGTAACAGTTTGCAATGTGAATGGAAGATGTTCCATTTCGTTTTGACCCACTTTTTTGAGAATTTTCCAGCAGTGTTTATTTCAGTTTAGTTGTTTTGCACCATTTTTACTTGGCACCTCAAGTCAGCTCAGTTGCTTTTGAAAAACAGGCTCATTCGGACTCGGGCACTGCAGATGATCCTGATTGTACAGTCCTTGTCTTATGTAGATTGGGTATACCTATGGTCGGCCAAACGAGATTCAATGATGAAGAGTGACCGGCGGGCGGGGCTACGCCTCACCACTTCGATGGAAGAATGGCCTGATCGGCACTTGCTGGCCGATCAGGAGTTTCGAGCACCTGCGATTTTGTTTGTTTGCGGCAAATATCCTTGTTTTTGACCAATACTAGCGATTTTTACTTCGTATGGGAAGGCTGAAGAAAGGTGAATGCGTGTGTTCAAGAAGATTTCCTTTTTTTGCGAAAGTTTTAGATGAATGTTCAGATTTGGTGCCCCTTTTCATGAATCACTTGTTGAAATGTGCGAAGGTTCTCCAAATTTGAAGAATGATTCGGTTCCATTCGGCATTTCACGGCCTTTGGTGGAATATTTTTCAATTGAACTGGCAGAGAAGTGGTCTCTGATTTTGGGAAACCTTTTTTCCTTAAAAAAAAAAAAGAAAAAGAAGAAAAAATAAACCACTTCGAAAAAGAAACGACTTGACCAAGGCCAGGGTCCACTTCCAAGTCGAGGTTTGTGAATTTGGCTACATCTGCATACGTACGTGTCGCATTCGTCGTACAGAAAAGCCGACCACGACACGAAAAGAGATTGAGAAGCAACATTATTTGCACGGCGTTTTTTCGCTGTGCTGTTCCGGTTGGCTAATTTCTAAATTCCAAACAAACCGCATGAATTTCGACCAATCGGATGCGGGCAAAATCGTAATGACGCAATTATAAAAACTTTTTCATGAATACACCTTTCCGAAGCGAATTCCGGCAGCAGCCTCTGTGGCCGAGTGGTCTAGACAGCCTGCTGCCGCTGCGGAGGTGCCCGTGGTGGTGGTGGTTCGAATCCTGCCTGGAGTAAATATTTTAGATTTTTGTTTTTTGAAACACCGAAATGTTTTTGACACCAGTGGCAGTTGTTGACACCAGGAAGAGGAAAGGTTGGGTTAGGTTAGGTTAGGTTAGGTTAGGTTTGGTTAGGTCAGGTTAGGTTAGGTTAGGTTAGGTTAGATTAGCTTTAGATCTCGTAAACGCGGTTTTAATTCGGGTTTGCACCTGATTGGTCGAAATTCATGCGATTTGTTTGGAATTTGGAAATTCGCTTCCGGTTGAGGTGATTTCCTCCAAGATTTGGTTCGATCGATCGGATCCAGTTTAACGGATTTTGAAATGCTGTGCTCATGTGCTGGAAAGAGCAATTCGGCCTAAAATGAAAGGCCTAAAAAAACCATTCTGAAAATGAGCGCACTTTATGCGCATCAATAAATAGGTTTAGGCCCTACTCGTACTTCCGCCCGCGAATTTGTCAAACACACAGGATTTCCCAACCTTGTCCTACGTCAGTGGTTCTTAAACTTTTGAACGCACGGCGCACATGTGGCATCTTTGCAATGATAGGCGGCGCACCTGACAAAAGTACGCCCCCGAATAAGCGTTGCGCGAAGCGCAACGCCGGGGGAGGGGTTCGGGGAGGGGGTGTCCCCCTCCCCGAAGGGGAAGAAATTTTGAAAAAATGGAACCTCAAATGGTGCCCAGAATGCTCACTTTTTTCAAAAACCAGTATTTTTCACACAACCCCGGGGTGATTCAAAGGCCAACTTTGGCAGCTGTTGGAAAATTCTGTTCACTGTTGAGTCGAGTCTCGTATGCACAGCCTTTTTCAATATTATGACGTACGGCTGGAGAAAATAATGTGGTGGAATTTTGATAATGTGTAGGTATCTCGTTGTGTGTAGGCCAACGAGCTTTATAGAGTGAGCCTCGCTCATCCAACGCAGCGATGAAGAGTGAAGCCGTTGCGTCCGCTTGTCGCCATGATCTTTTCGGGCAGCAAAAAGCGAAGAGAAAAGAACGCTGCACTGCATGGTGTGTATTTTCTGTGGGCACCGCGGTGCGACGCCCACAGAAAATGAAATTTCTTCTGAACGAAGCGACGGTTTTTGATACGGTTCACTATGGTGCAAAGCTGAAGAATGCGCGCTTCCACACATGTATAATGATCCCAACTTTTCGTCGGGTAAAACTCTCAAAACCATCTGAGTAACAAAAGTGCTCAAATTTCGGTGTTGGAAAATTCCGGGTTTCTGACAGGTATTTTCAAAGATTGTGCAATTTTTTCCGTTACAACATGGTTACGACTTGCGGAAGAGTTGTAGAGCAAGCTTTCTAGTTTCCAAAAATATCAAAATCGTTGAATTTGAACACCATTTGGCAATTTTACGAAAAAGATAGTGCGACATGGCAGCACAGTTTTGTTTCTGAGCGGGGAAGAAGCCGCGGCTCCCAGGGATTTCAAGGGAGTCGCGGCTTCTTCCCCGCTCAGAAACAAAACCATGCTGCCATGTCGCGCTACCTCTGTACGTAAAATTGCCAAATGTTGTTCAAATTCAACGATTTTGGTATTTTTGGAAACTAGAAGGTTTCCTCTACAACTCTTCCGCTGGTGGTAATCATGTTGTAACGGAAAAAATTGCACAATCTTTGAAAGTACCTGGCAGGAACCCGGAATTTTATAACACATTTCCTTTCGTCGCGCCCAATGTATTTTCTTTCATTACGCCCTCTAGTTTCTGGAGAAAGCGAAGAAAATCTCCTTTGGTGAGCAAAAGTCCAGGTTTGTCCCCTTTCCAAAAATCCAAACCCGAAGAAAATCGCTCCAGAACTTCTCCAGATATTGCGTTGATTGTGGTCAGGCCACCATCGAGTCCCATATGCGTTTCCAGTTTCACGCGGCGCTGTTGCCCGAGAGCAGCGTGGCGGCGGATTGTTCTAATGGCTTCAACGCGCAGAGAGCATCCAGGAACGAGAGCATCATCATTCTATCCCATATACATACATATTTCCTTGGTGTAGGCCCAGGTACGGCCAAAAAATGCTTAGCAGTGCAGTTGTCCTGTGTTTGTTTTTCTTCCAGAGAGACGATCTCGTTCTCCTGTGATTTTGACCGTTTTGACAATCCGAGAGCGCAAGGTGCTGTCTGATGAATGACCTGTTGTTGAACTAAAACAAGAGCATAATAGCGTGTCCACACATTCGCGATTTTGTCGCGTTGTCGCGCGCGTAAAAGTTGCCCGGTGCGACAACATCGCGTTGTGTGTTGCACACTGTGCATAGTGATTCAATCAATCAATCAATCAAATCGTTTTATTCTTTGGAGTTTCCTCCTATCGAATACATATACAGACACAACACGAATAAACATAAAGGGAAACGCAGAGACAAAGAAATACACTTCGGTGGCAGAAAAGCAATACGTATACAGAACACAGGAACGAATCAAATGATCAGATTCGTTCTTCACAAATGGCAATGTCGTTGCACCGGACAACGTTTTCGTGCGCGACGACGCGACAAAATCGCGAATGTGTGGCTGTGGACACGCTATAACGAGAGAAAAATGGGAGCTGCGACCAACAGACAGAGCGCACATGGGAAGCGACAAATGGAATGCCGCGAGTTGAAAATTTCGGCGCGCGAGAATTGATGAATGGACGAAGGTGTCAAGGAGAGAACATGAAATGGTCAGCGTGCAGCTGGAAAAAGAAAAGATTTGCTTGCGATTGAATGCTGTTGACGTGCATGAAATTGTCGAAAATTGAACCCAACATTTGCCGATTTTAATTTTGACTTGAACTGAACGTTGACCTCTGAAACAGGAAAAAAACTTTTTGAGATTTTATTCGTCTTGGCGGCGCAGTGCAATTTGTTTCGCGGCGCACCAGTGCGCCGCGGCGCACAGTTTAAGCATAGCGGAGTAGAAGGATATAGTGTGCGCACAGAGCCTCTCTGCAATGGACAGAGAGTGGACTGCGGATTTCTGCTGCAACTGCGGCGCCACCGTCGAAAGAGGGACGAGAAAGACGCAGATGAGATCGACGCGCAGTCAGTCGCAGTGCGTGTTTACCAAAAAGGGAATCCTAAAATTTTGCGAAATCATCGGGGAACGTACCCTGAGTTACACAGGGGGATCCCAAATAACCCCTGGAACAAACGACCACCCAGGGCCGCCCTTTTCTGAACTGTGGCCCCCAAAATCTTGGAGACCCCGAAAAATGACAATGACACTGATGAAAGACGGAGAAACACTTGGAAAATCGGCCAGAAATGACCCTATGAACAAGATCGGAAAACTCCGGAGACCTCGGGAACAACCCTAAACGGTAACTCATGGCTGTCCGGTTCGGAGCTATGGCCCCAATTGGTGGGCGAGACCCCCCAAAAAACAGGAAGTGACCCTGAAAGTCGATGAAACAATTGGAAATCGGCCGGGAACAACCCAGAATAGACCCGGGATAATCGGTAGCCACCCGAAAACAACTCTGAACGGTCAGTCAGGGTTGTCCGGTTCGGAGCTATGACCCGAATGGTGGGCGAGGCCCCCCGAAAAACACGATTGACCTAAAGTCTGTTCATTTTCAGAATGGTCCGCGCGCTTTTTACAGACAGGGATCTGCAAATTTGTGCAAAAATCGGAATTCGGATTTTTTGAACTGGGGGGCTCAATTATTTTCGTAACTCTGTCGGTTTTCAGCTCTCAATCTTTTGATAATTCTCCTTTTCTGAGATTTTTCCAATTTTCTGTGACCACGATCTGTCCGGTTTGCTGGTCGTTCCGCTCCTGATTTTAAAATGTGCACTTTTGGTGCAAAGCTGATCCGAAACTTTCGCTGGCCCTCTCTTTGCAATCATGGGCACCGACCTGCAATGGCTTGAGGCCTCATCCGCTGTTGTTGTCAATGAAATGAAATGGATTGAAAAAATGCAAGCTGAAAATCATTCTTCCGCGCGGAGTGCTCTGCAAAAAGTGCGAGTGTCATTTTTGCTCCTTTGGCGAATTTCTTCCTCTCTTCCTTCGCAATTTGAATTTCTCAACGACCAAGGATTTCTGGTTGATTTTGAAACATTATACTATTCCAATGGAATTATTCCATGCGATGCGTTTTAATCGGCAAGCCTGTTGATTTGTGATTGAGTTGAGTTGATTTTTTGTTCATCCCGGTCTTTGGGTTTGGATGCTCGATAACCAAATGGCAATAGGTATCGATCGCTCTTTTTGGTGCCGTTCGGGATAGGAAAGGGGGTTGCTTTGCTTGACATCCCTTAATTCCCCGTAACTCCCGCCCTTCTTTTTGGGTGCTCACTGACAATAGGCTAAGATAAAGAACGGAATAAATCCTGACACCTGCATCTCAAGCGCATCCTTTTGGGCGTTATAAAAAAGTGCCCCACACTGAAAGCATCGAGGCAATTTCGACGTTGGCAAAATGGATCAAGCGGTGGTGTATGTCAATATCGGTGGGGTTTTGAGGTTTACCCGAAGAAAAACTACGACACATGTCGTAAAATTTTTTTTCTCGTCACTGAACAGGGACAGCATTCGACGGGCCCTGAATGACGAGAATTTCATCCTTGCAAAAATTCCATTCCTTGCTGAATATGCTGTTCGGTCAACCAATGCCAACTTCCAATTGGCTTTTTGATGTCCTGTTTCGCATTTTGTTCCATTCCAATCTGTTTCATTTCACACGCGGCTAGGAGAGAATTTTCGCGCCTGCGCACTGCAATGCACTGCTGTGGCGGACCGCATTTCGGGGTCCTGTGAAGGGCGCGTTGCGTTGCGTTTTGCCTTGTCGTCAGGCGGGACTCAACAAACTGCCAGGAAGAGAAGAGGCAAGGCAAAAGATATCCTTTAAGGACAGGACTGTGCTGTGGGAAGGAGGGGACTGGGGAAGGGGAGTGCACACCAGAGCCAAAAAGGCATCGAGTCTCGTCTAGGCTGAGGCTCAGGCGGTACCTTTTGGCTTCTTATTCCCCTGCTGGCTGAAGGAAACGGAAAGGTAGGTTCAGAATCAGTAGTTTTAGTGTTTTAGGTTTTCTACAGTGGTCGGCTCAGTACCTACACAGACTGAGGCGTGGTGCATTAGCCAAAAGAAGCGGAAGGAATTGCGGACCTGGGCTGATCCTACTGCTGCGTTTGCTATGCAAAAGATCAAACAGCTCACCCATCACTGCTGTTGTTCTGTTATTTTGTTCCATCGACAGCGTGTGTGAGAAACAGGATTTTCAGCAGGAAAAGTTGGTCAGGTCAGAAAGGTTAGTCGTCAATGAAGCATCAGATATTTTCATTCTTTTGCGCTGATCAGCGCTAACAGGTGACATACGCCGCCGATAGCACGTATCTGCATTGGTCGTGTCCGGGTCGCGTTTTTACAAACCCTGACGCGGCTTTAGATGGTTGAGAGCATTTTGCGCAAGAATGCTCGTTTGGGGCCCATTACATGCAAGAAAAAAAATATTGTTTTCCTTATCTAAAGGTATCTGAACCTGACCTAACGCTGTCCCCTCTCGGAAAAAGCAGTGCTCGCTGCGGGCCCCGGCCTGCCATCTAAAGTCACGGCAGGGTTTGGAAACTGGCGTCCGGGTCCCTGCGATACAAATCGAAGTGCACCTGTGGGGTCAAGCAATCAGAAACAAATCTCTGACAAGGAATAAAAAAATTGATGATTCTCTGGATCCTCGCCGCAGCTTGGATTCGTCCCAGAAATGTGCGATTTCCTCCATCAACTGGAGCAATGTCCATTTCTTGCATCTGAACCCCGAGATTTCGACAACCCGCAGAATCCAAGGTTCAATCGGGTTGCAAAATGCACTGGGTGGGGTGGAAAAACAAACGTGAACAAACAGCACTCCCCAGAAAGAAAAGGTTCCTCCGCTGCTTGTCCATGTTCGTTCGTTTCGTTCAAATTAAAAAAAAAAGATCCCCAGAGGCAGAAGGGAAATCACGAGAAAAAAATAGAATATTACAAACAATGCAAACACAATATTTGATTGTGGCAGGCCCAAAAAACATGGAGTGGTTCGGAATACCTGCCGACATTGAACTGGCTGGACGAGTTATCACCATTGCTCTGTGATATATACTTGAAGCTGAAGCGAACTGACCTTACCCAACCTACACACCTATCGAAACCTATCCAGTCCTATCCTGCCTACCTTGTCCTCATCTTTCTATCCTCTTGAGCGTGTGTGAAAACTCGTCCAGGTCAGCTTTTTTCAGATGTAGGCGCAGGTATTCCGAACTGTAACCAAAAACATTGCTCACAAAATAATTGACAGTGGCCCGAAGCGAAGCAAAAATAAAAAATGCCATTGAAACATCGTTTTGAGGCCCGTTGAGGGAAAGACTCAAACAATTTGAGCGCCGTTTTCAAAACGATCCGCGAGATTATTTTGATCGTCGTTTATGAATTCGGACCAATGGTCTTGTTTGTTTCAAAACGAAGCTCATAGAAAAAATG
The DNA here is from genome assembly GCA_030068105.1 of Sinentomon sp. SZTP_YWyxl. Lineage (NCBI taxonomy): Eukaryota > Metazoa > Arthropoda > Protura > Sinentomata > Sinentomidae > Sinentomon > Sinentomon sp. SZTP_YWyxl. Next base: position 11,969 of record JASGXE010011891.1, read on the forward strand.
CGCGGCTTCTATTTTTCAACTGCAAATTGCACTTTTTGAAAAACCAAACAATCCGCGAGTTTTAAGAGGAGCTTTGCTTTTCAAATTGGACAAAACCCAAAAGATGTCTCCAAACTGAATTCGAGCAGGCTTTGGCCAAAACGAGTCTTTAAATAATCGTCCAACAAGAAAGGAAAGAAAGCGCCTGTTGAGAAGTTAATTGTCAGGATGTGTGTGATGTCTGTGTCAGCTGTCTGCATTGTGTCACGTTTTCTCAGGTTTTTTTGTGGAATTTTTCTCACAAAAAAATAATTCTTGCTGCAGCAAAAAGTCCTCATGCAACACCTCCCCTCTCCGTCTCGACTTCACATTCTCTCTCTCTCTCTCTCTCTCTCTCTCTCTCTCTCTCTCTCTCTCTCCTCTCTCTCTCTCTCTCTCTCCCCTCTTCCTCTCTCTCCTTCTCTTTTTCTTCTCCTCCTCCTTCCTTTTTTTTTCCCTCGCATCCGGTTCCTGTCCTTTTTCTTCTGAAAAAGGTTTTTTTTCTTTTTTTTCGCATTTTTGCATTGTCATGGATTTTTTGTTTTTCAACTCTGCAAGAAAGAAAACATTTCCGCCGCTGACACGAACACCGCGCTTATTGGCGAGTGCCCGGCCCGATCAAGTAGTGTCCGCACACCTGTGCCCATAGCAGCCCAGGTGAGGCAATTGGCAAAGAAATTTTCTAGAAGTCATTTTCGGCCATGCCTTTTGGCGCCCTTTTGCGTTTAATCGGACTTCGTAGTCGAAACAAGGAAGACATAATATGGTGCCGGAGTTTCATCGTTTTGTTTCTATTTGTCAAGAACAGATTGACACCGCGTTTTGCGTTTTCCACGCAATTCGCAAAACACTAATTGCAACCAAAATAGCATCAGCTAAAACTGTGCTGTGTCGAGGCCGAGAGGGGCTGGGGCAGTGCCTCCTACAACACAACCTCCTGTGTTGTAGGAGGCACTGGCTGGGGCCAGTCGAAGAGATTCAAAATGAATCCCAACTTCTGATGATCAGGTGCCAAAACCAATTTGCAAACTCATTCGTACTCGAACGAATGGTGCATTGTGATTTGTCTGAAAGTCCGATTGGGTTTGAAAATGGCTATGCAATGTTCTCCTTGAGAAGTCTGGAGCAAAGGGGAATCGAATATTCTTATAAGGTCTCTGTGGTCTGGAGATTATCTCTGAATCTCTTCCTTCGACTGGCTTGACTCGCTCGGGCAATCTGTCACGTCACTCGCAGATTTTGACTGTTGCAGACCGCAATGCGAAGAACTTGGCCATTTGATTTTTCGTGTGTGTTTGACATTGGCACTCATGAACCAGATCCATCTCGAAGGCTTGGAACTTGCTTGGAACGTTTTTTGAAAAAGTTGTTTCGTTGCGAAAAGTCTTGTTAATTTCAACAGTGGAGAGAAGGGTCCGCAGTGTGACACTACCTCGGTGTTTATTTCGCCCGAATGTGGCAAGGTTTTCTTCTTGACTTTCATTGACAGCCCCCGTCATACAATGCGACATCATTTAAAAATTAAGCATTTGCACTGAACTTTTCACCGGATCCTTCTCTCCGCCGCAAAAGAATTGAAAAAGGCCGGTTTCTTAATTCTTGCTCTTCCATTCCGTTTTGTTGACAAGTCTGAATATTGAGATGTGAGCCCGAACCGAACTCCAAAGGCAAGAGAAATACACATGCTTGGTCAGGCACTTGTGACGTCTTTTTTGCCACCTAAACAACCAACACATACAAAAGTGTTTCGTAAATTATGATCGGAAGAACACCACTTTCAGTCCGACGAGCGGAGACACATTGCCAATTTCTCTCCGACACTCCTTGGAAGTTTGCTTGCAGGACGTTGAATTTTTTTCACCCACTGACAAAATTTGTATGTTGCTAACTTTAGCTCTGTTCGTCAGAAATTTCTCCTCTGCAATCCAGTTTCAGAGGAATTGGGAGAAGTGATCGCATTTGGATGTGCAGTGATTGTTTTGGGTGACAGTTCGGAATGCCTGGCCTGCTGACATTGAACTGAACGAGTTATCACCATTGCTCTCTGATATACTTGTAAACCTTACCTAACCTGACCTACCCAACCTAACATGTCCTAACAACACACCTATCCTAACCATCCTACCCTACCCACATCGTCCTCATCTTCCTATCCCATTTTGGCCACTTGAGCGTGTGTGAAAACTAGTCCAGTTCAGCTTTTTTCAAATGTCGGCAGGTATTCCGAACTGTAACCCTGTTTTGTTTTGTATTCTTCTGTCATTGGCGTTTTGTTTTTGCAGCGCAAAAGAGCATTAGGGCCCTATCCCGTTTTGCAAGTGCTCACGCTCACAATGTGATCTTCCGTTCCGTTGCATTTCCGTGCAGAGCCGATAGGCTCATGCACACCCTGCATGCAGCTATTTTGCGAGTTCCCAAACAACAAACAAATCGCCCAGCACTTGCCTTGCCTTGCCTTGCTTGCTGTTGCTGTTTCCTCAAAAGTGCAATTTCAGCAATACGGAGTACATACATGTACTCAGACATTCAAAATACCCGGGCCATAGGATATTTTTGTCAGACTTTTGGAGCACGGGGCAATGTCATTCCCCATCTAGTAAGCGCCGTTAAATGCATTCCTTCATGTAATGTGTTTTGCGGCGCATGCGAAATGGGGAATTACATTGCCCCGTGCTTCAAAAGTCGGAAAAAATCGCCTATGGCCCGGGTATTCAGAATGGCTC
>JASGXE010011892.1:0-14683 GCA_030068105.1 Sinentomon sp. SZTP_YWyxl
GAACTGATATGAAATTGACGCATGCAAGAAAAGCAGTGGGGAGCTGTGTTCAGCCCGTTTTGCCTTTTTTTCACCACAGTTATGAAGATTTCAGAATGATGTAATCAATGAACAAATTTGATTTCGTATTTGTTCTAATTGTATTGGCAACACAATTTTATGGTACATTATCATTAGTTGTCCATCACCATTTTGAAACGAGATCGCTGATTGGTTTGCCTCATTTTGAAACAAGACAGCTGATTGGTTAGCCTCATTTTGAAACAAGATAGCTGATTGGTTAGCCTCATTTTGAAACAAGATAGCTGTTTGGTTTGCCTCATTTGGAAACAAGCTAGCTGATTGGATACAAGAATGCCATTTGGTTTGGCCCATATTTAAACGAGATCGCTGATGAGTTTGCCTCATTTTGAATCGAGATCACTGATTGGTTTGCCCTACTTTGAAACAAGATTGGTTTGCCCCATCTTAAAACAAAATCACCATTTGATTTGCCCCATTCTGAAACAAGATTTCTGATTGGTTGGTTTGTGGATTGAGATCTTTGGAAATGAGATATGTTTTACGGAACAGACTTGTTTCTCTTTACGTTGTTTTTATTTATCTTCTTTCTTTTTTACCTTTATATTTTTGTACCTGATTTAATTTGTTGTCTCACCACTTGTGTATATTGTGATAAAATTAACTTATGTAATTTCTTCTTGTTCGTTAAAATTCCCTCCATATCCTGTTGCTCATGGCTTACGTTTTTTAATCTTGCTTAAAACCGAGAATAAACAATTTTTTTAATCCTGCCGTTTTTTTTTTCGGTTGAAGCTTCAAAGTGAGGATCAATTGCCAAGCAGGCAACGCACTCATGTGTTGTTAGCTCAGCTTGCTCACCACGTGGTGGGTAGAAAACTGGGAAACATATTTGCTGAAACGTACCCGTTCTCAAAGAATGCAGATCAGAAAGCCAGCAGCGCATAGCGCGTGGCTTGCACCGCTTCCCATCAGAACACCGAAGTTAAGCAACGTTGGTCGTGGATAGGACTTGGATGGGAGACCACCCTTGTACCCCAGGTTGTGCTGCTGGAAGGGGGCTTAGTGGCCAAGTCCCTCGTCTCCTTCGGATGAGACGTGAAGCAGGAGGTCCCGTGTGCAGCAGCACACTGTGCACGTTAAAGAATACCTAGCTCCAGTCCAAGAGAGGCTGGCAGGTAATACACATAAGCCACACAATTTCCATAGTGCTGTCCAGTCATCCTGTGGGTTGGCAATAGCCGGAAAACTGGTGGCACGTATGGCTGTGGTAGCACTGACCGGGGTATGCCGGCACCTCACTGATATCCCTGCTAAACCGACCACAGTAACACTGCAACTCCCCTGCCACATGCCAGAAGGCGTTCGCAGGTGTAAAACAACAACAATAATAATAATAATAATAACGGCGCCTGGCCCTGGTGTCTATGCTTGAAGTACCCGCATGATGCCGGGGGCGCCTAAGGACGGTCAGCTCACACTCTTCCTCTACGGGTTGCGATCTTGACCTTCACTTTGTTTTCTTGCTATCTCTGTCCTAGAAATCTATTTTCCTCTCCTAAATCTCTCCTTTTCATACACTTGAGACTTGGTGCTCTATGGCTGGCTTGATTGGACGTGTTGCGTTGCCCTTCGGCAGGGCCCACTACAGCTTGCTTAGTCTGTGGTACCCCGTCTCATCTTTTCTCCTGTTCTAGACTCTATGTTCCTTTCCTAAAATATCTACTTATTCATGTCTGCGTATGTGCTGTGATGTCTGGTAGTCGGGGGCTTGTTTGGACGTGTTGCTGCACCCTTTGGTGTGGCCCACTATAGCCTGCTTCCGGCTGCTGGTGTTGCAGCTGTACGTGGTCCCTCGCTGTCCTGAAGGTCCCACGCAACCCAACCAAACCCTTTGCCATCCCGGGGTCCATCAAATTCGCGAGACGTGCCCAACTTAACCGTCATTGGATTTGATGGCTTCTAGAATGGTGCACGGTGAGAAGACGTGCACTTCATGAAACACCGTTCTCAGCTTCACATGCTGCTTTAATGCGGTGGAAGTGCGCGGCCGACCGCCACAGTGCAAAACCCCGCCGTTACTTGGCCTCGGCCCGTGCGGTGGGTGTAACCGGGGAAACCCGAGATGGACATGACATGAAATACCCAAATAAGAAAATAATAATAATAGAAAACGCGAGGTGTGAAGCTGCAGTGAGACCAACCACTCTTCCTTTGGACAAGTTTTTGCATTTGTGCACGACTCGAATCTTTGCACGGAGATTTGAAGCAGTGGAAGTAACTGCAGTCCAGTGGCTAGCATGCCTAGTCTCGTGATCCGAAGGCCGTGTGTTCAATTCCTGGTGACGATGCGATTTCTTTCGGGATTGCTCGACCAATGTGATGAGAAGGAAGGCTGCCGTGGCACTTTGCCACTCCGACCACAGCGGCATCAACATGCCGTGCCGGGCTTTGTATGGATGCCACGTGTGTAGCATCACACAGTTGTAGGTCCATAAAGAGGCAGGGCAGGTTACAAAACAGAGGCCAATGATTAAAATCACCCAAGATGTTCACGGTTTCTGGTGGAAACATGTTAGTCCTGAATTCCACGACGATTGGTGGAAATCCCAGACAACCTGACCAATGAATTAGAGAGGACCCAATGGAGATGAGGATGAAGGCTGGAGGAAAAAGAAAAAAGACTCGCAGAAGTACGTGCAAACATCTATCCATCTATAATTTGGTTTAAAATTTTGCAATGAACAGAGTCAATCTTTTTGAGTAGTTTTGGTTCAATTTGATTATGCTTTAAAGAGACGTAAGTTGTAGGATTTACAAACATGACAAATGGAAACACGCATGGAAAAACTAAAATTGAAAAGAAAAAAAACGATACAAGATGTTTTTGGAACGAAATGCCGTCAGCGTGGCAATTTGGAACGAGTAAAAAGCATGGGTACGAAATTCCAGTGCCATTCAACCACCCAGTGCCATTCAACCACTACATCAGAAATTACTCAACACTGTGATGGAACAAATGGAAATGAAAAAATTACAGGAATAAAAGACACAGAGAACTTGATTGAAGACCTTGCAACAAAATAACCCAAGGAAAATTACCGAGATGATAAAAAATATGCACACATTGGGCCGCGTCGTTAAACGCAAGTTATCTTTGCCCGCGGCTTTTTTCCACACATTTTAAATGAGAAAAAACCGAGGATAAAGAGAAGTCGCGTTTAACGAAGCGGCCCATTCACATTGTGAATTTCAAATTACGATCTTAAGTTTTGGTGTTAAAGCATGTCTTTATCTCACGTAAGTAATCCATCTTTATCCCATAAATAAAGCTTTCTGGCTAACCGAGGGATTAATTTAGGTGTATAGAAAAGCCTCTGTGAACTCCGGATACAAGATCAGGTGCACCGATCTCTGGCTTTTCCCTTCAAGCGAGGTTTAACCCGAGGCTTATATTTATTTCAGGGTTCCTGGTGATTTTGGAAAATCATACTCAAGGATTTTTTCTTTCCGGTTTTTCCCAAGGACTTTCAAGACTTTCTTTAGTGACAGAAATTGGCATCTGCGAGCATCCCAGTGGCCCCAGGCCACAAAACTGGGGTCCTGAGTGGCACCACCAGCAGAATACGGAGGGACAGCTCCTGGCAGGGGATTTGGCATCACACAATGGCCAAGATATCTGTCTGTCTGGCAAGAATGGGTTGACAGAATGGCACCGGATGAGAATAAGTTTCGAGGATTTGAAAAGGGGTCAAATCCAACATTTTTTAAAAAATTTGAAGGTCTTTTTTCAGAAGTTAACTTTTTTCCATGTGACAACGTCGAATGGGAGCCCTGTTAATTATTACACTGCGCATAATAAAATTAAAAGGCAGTGTTCGGCATATCTGGTGAGTGAAATAGTGGGCGAAACGACCACGTCAAAATTTTAAAAACACAACCAACTTGGGAACGTTGTGTTTTTAAAATTTTAACGTGGTCGTTTCGCCTACTATTTTACTCATAATAAAATGATGAGTGATGCTGTGTGATCCTTCCCTGGCATGTTCAGCAACATTTCCTCACATTCTGGCATCAACACTCATCCTGTCATCCGAAAAATACCTACCGAATTCGTCCACGAGACGACTTTGCCATTATCGTTTTCAAAATTGCATGCCTATCTCCTTGCTCAACAAGCGTAGCATGAGTTCAATTTCAATCAAGGTCAAAGGTCACAACCAGCTGGAAAAGATGTGCTCAAGCGAGAAAAAGGCTTCACTCGTACATTGTGCCCACGAAAAGATTTAAAAGATTTTGTGTCCATATCGGCGAGTTGAATCAGCTTTTCGGAAGCTTCGCACGTTCACAAGACGAGCGTCGTCTTGATGACAGACTCATGTACGCTCTACACCCAAAACGTTGACGCAACTCGCCGATGTGGAGACAAAATCGTTGAAATTGCCCAGTAAACGTTGCACGTTTTCAATCCACTGTTATCAGTTTGTAGCAAACACGAGTACAAAGCACATTTGCACTGAAAATGCAAATAAAAATACAAATTAACAAAAAACAGAACAATATCCAGTACATCAATGTCCTCGATACAGAAATTAACTTCCAAATGTAGAACCACCTAGTTCAATTTGCCATCTTCTGCTAAAATAAAAATGTCACAACCATAGAATCGCACAAATGACAACGAGTGAAACAAATACGAAAAATCCAAACTAAAAAAGATCGCTCTTTGTCCTGAATATTTGTCATCGTGATGTCATTCGTACAAGCCTGGCAAAATCTTGCGAGGCATAACGACCACACTTTGGAACGATTTTTGGATTACAAAACGAACTAAAAACAATTTAGGATCCGGTACTAAGTACCTAAAACAAAACACAACAAACAAAAGCAAAATGAAATGCCAAACAAATTGTGAATTTTCGATGCACACAAAATGGGCAAAACACACAGAAAATTGACAATGGCTGTGTCGACACACAGTACCGTAGCAAGGGGGCAGGTATGGGCAAGTGCCATGGGCGGCAAGTTGGAAGGGCGGCGCCAGGGCAGGCGCCTTCCGCTTTTATTTCACGAAGCGCGACACAACAGTGAATAGAATTGTGCAAAAGTTGGGCTTTGAATCACCCTGTTCCGGGAATTGGAAAAAGGCCGCAAATCATGTGATGCAAATGCAAACCACGCAGAAATTTGCCATTCACACCCATCATGGTCAATGCTGGGTGAATGTTTGTCGGCGCGGTCAGTTTTACGTTGCACTTGGGGACAGCGGGACCACGACTGGGGGCTGGAACGGTACCTATGCTTTGACCAAAGCTCTAAAAGTTATTCTGTTAAAAAAATTTCTCAGCATATCGTGTTGTTGTTAATAATTGGATTGGACTCTTGAAAATAAATGGAAATCGGAACAAAATGATATGCCTCCCAATCTTGATTTTCCACTCCACGCAGCTATTCAACTGGGGGCGTGCATGCGAGGCTTGTGTGAAAAAATGCTGAATTTTTTGAAAAAGTGAGCATTGTGAGCACCATTTGAGGTTACATTTTTTCAAAATTTCTTCCCTTTCTGGGAGGCAGTCACACCCTCCCCGTTCCCTTCCCCCGGCACCTCGTCGGGGGTGCACATTTTGAGTTTTGCCATGGGCGTCATTTCATCTTCCTGCGGTACTGTCGACACAGGGAACAATGGAACAAAGCGCTGCCTTCAACTGGAGAACAAATCGTCGAGCAAGTTTTCTTGTTCAATTTCAAGTTCTCCCAAGTTCCCACCCCGCCTATGGGACAAATCTTTTCACGAAGTCACAAATGGTAATATTTTTGGGGATTTTTGTCCGACGGTTTTCTGGAGCTGAGCAATAATTATCCCATCTCAAAGTGGACCGCAAACTTGTGGAAGGCCCACATAATTGTGATAAATCTACCCCCCACCCATTATGGAAATCCACCCGCCGAATTAATTCTGTATGTCAACGAAAAAGTCAGAATGACAAGAGTTTACAGTTACATTTCTGGACAAAACAACAGACACTAATTTACCGACGCTTCCAAAATAATGATTTACAATTAGTTACAAACGCGTATAAGAACACAAAACCTCACAACATCAAACGACAAAGTAGCACATCTTGAAAAAAGAAACAAGAAACCTTCGAATGGGAAAAAGAATACTGAAAAGATAAGATCGGTGGGGAGAAGATACTGACGACGGTAAAGAGAAAAATTGTTGGGAAAGCGGAAAAAATCATTGAGAAGTGAACGCTGCAAAAATAATATAGTTGGGAAAGAGAGTCCTACAAAATCGGAATAAACATGCCTTGTTTTTCAAAAGCATACCTCCACTTGGACCAGGTTGGCAAACCTTCGGTTCAGGAAAAAGCTCTTCCCCTTGCACAGACGGAAAAGGGGGAGGGTTGCAGACTAGAACACTTCTGGATTGGGATCCCTACCAGCCCCATCGGTCCCAGATTCAAGGTAGAGTTTGTAGAATGAGCGGTAGATTGAAATAGAGGGAGAACTAAAGACACGAATCGTTAAAAAAAAAACAGAATATTCGTAAGGCAATCGTTAAGTTTTGGTCGTAAACTTGTTCGTTGTGCACCATGTGACATTAAAGCAGACGGCAGGATCCACGATCCCGCCAGCTCAGATCCGCCGTAGATCGAGCCACGTTGCCGCATCAGGACGCTGGTGGCGTTGGCCAGGATTGTCGACAACTCTCTCGGTCGGTTGTGGCTGCGAGCGGACACCTTTCCGCCATGCTCGCTTCCTGTCGAGCAGGTGGTGAGCTCGGAGTGTCAGCTCGCGTTGGTCCGTTGTCTGTCCGCACGTTATTTCAGTCCACCGTACGTCAATCTGAAAGTTCACATTTCACGGTATGATTTTCAAGAAAAAAGCAATATACTAAATGAAAGAACGGTGATTCCAAATTATCATGAGGCAAGGCAAAACACAAGACTGGATGGTTTATTTCTTGGATTAAATAATGTTGCTGGTTGGTCAAGTGTAAAAGAGTTTTAGCTCCTGCAAGCTACTTGGGGTGGCATGGCCATTATTGTAAAGCTCCGATCGCAAAGCTCCTGCAAGGATGTTGGAAAGTATTAATTTGTCATTAGAACTGCCAATAACGATTGAGCTGGCGGAAGGCTGATGAGTTGAGAGCGGAAATGATTACACCGCTCACAACTCGGAACTGTCAATGAGTGGAATCTGCTTCATCCTTGTGTGTTTGGGAATGGTGAAGGCATCAATGTGGCAACTTTTATGAGGTGGATGCGTGAGCTTTGGGCCGGGTGGATGCCCGAGCTTTGGGCCTATGCTTAAACCCCTCTGACATTTTTGACTTCCGATGCCCTGCTAGGCCCAGCTGTGCCATTCAGTAGGTTGCGCAAGACCATTATTTTGCTTTATTTCGAAGCACATTTTGCAGTTCTGGGAATATAAAAGCAAGAGCCCGAGGACCACTAATCTGCAAAGCCGAACTTACGTCTCTTCCTCGAACATCTTCGGGAGGTGCGCACCGCTTGCGTTCCCCGACCTGGCCGGAACAAGCCTCACCATCATTCGCACCCTCCGTGCAACCTTGGGAAGATTCCGATGGAGCATCAGAGGACCACGAATCAGCCAGTGCTTTCCTGATATTTCTGGACACCGACTCGAGCCTCTTTTTTCTTGCGGTAGGCCGAGCACGAAAGGTGTTGGAGGAAGAAGGGCAGCCACTTAAACTCGTCGAAGGAAGCTGCAAAGAGCAATGCATTCAACAGTCAAACAGACAAATCAGTGACTGGTAACAACATGGGAAAGATTCGAGGATGAGGAAGTGAAGGTTCCTAGGTTATGCTGGCTTAGCCGAGGCGTGCCGACCGACATTTTGTGTGCAATTTGCTGCAAGTTTTTTCATTCGTCTTTTTTACGTAAAAAAACACTTTTCGGAAAAAGGCACCTGCTTTGATATTTGCACTAAATTCAAAAGAATATCATTCATCTTGGAAAACAGTTGGGAGAAAAAGGGGAGGTCATTTTGCGGGCATATTCCAAGACTAGCAGTGGGGAATTCTGATTCAGGAGGAGCATTCTCATCTTTTGCAGGATTGTGAGACTCAATCAATGCGGGGAGTTCAAGTCAGCATAAAATTTGATCCGGTGGTAGATTTGCCACTGCATCGTCATTTTAAAAAGCGGCGGGGAAGGATCAAGAACATACTACGAAAACAAATTTTATTCCTGTCAAACTCCCTGCAGCTGTTATTGAGCCATGCTGTAACAGATCAAAATGCTGTGGTGATTTAAGAATACCTGAAACTTACGGAGGTAATTTCAATCGAGGATTAACCTGCAGTTGCGACTTTAGTCCAGACTTTTCCGAAACTTCGCATACAAAAAGCCTGGACTAAAGTCTTCTACTGCAGGTTAATCCTAGTTTGAAATTACCACCGTTAGAGACTCGTTTAATCACCAGAAACAGGTCGTTGTGCACTGTGCCTTTTGTTGTCATTTTGCAGCAAAATTTCTCAATCGTTGACACAGCCTGCTCACATAATGAGGCATGAAAGAAATGTTTGTTTTAGCTGTAGGGTAACACATGCACACTTCCCATTTCTCGGATAAGTTGCCAAACAGTTCCGCATCAGCTGCAACACATGGTTACAAGTGACATGATGACACACTTGTAGCGGATTGTCACAATATGATGACACACTTGTAGTGGACCTTCCTGTTCCCGAAGAGTAAAGATTTTCATCGCCATACCAATCTGACCTTCAGTGCACCAGTGCAGAAGCACCTGCTTGTGATGAATTCCAAACACATGTACCTACCCACAGCATTTTTGTGTCGAAAAGTGGAAGGAGTATGTTTCGTTCAAGCGTGCAATGATAAAACATTGTTTTTTTTTGTGCGGTGAGCAGGACTGAAATGCGACTTGGACCATTAGTCTTGCAGATGTTACACACCTTCACATCCAAGCAAACTGTTTGCCATAACAAATAGGGCTGAGCCGGTGCCACTTTTTTCCCGGTACCGGTACCTAGTGGTACCTGCGGTTCCGGTACCGGTACCAGATGCTGGTTTTTAGGTGCTAAATTCCGATCCTCGTGACGCAGTGGTTAGCACGTCGGTCTTGTAACATGATGGTTGCAGGTTTGAATCCCATTCGGGACATGAGCATTTGCCATGGCACAAATCGTGTGTGCATCCTCCCTCGGCGAGGCATGGTGAATGCGGTCAGAAAGATAGACCTAACTGGGTCTGTTTGTCTTTCGGATGGGACTTTAAGGAGGTTTCGTGTGCAGCATCACACTGCGCACGTTAAAAAACACCTAGCTCCAGGACCCATCAATTGGGTGCCTGGAGCGGTGGGTGCTGGAGCAGCTACTTTCAGGTGACATTTGCCAGAACCTCACCGGGACCGTGACTGATGTCACAACAAAAACGGTCGGACCACCAGCCGAAGTCTATCAGTCCATATGACTCAAAAGAGAAGAAATTGGCAACAGGAGCAGTTTCACTCAAATCAATTTAGACTGAATTTTCCCACTGCCATTTTCTGACTTCTGGAGCTGCTACTGTCAAGCAACACCTCTAAGGATTTTTTTATCTATTTTCTTTGATGCATGATGGACTATTTTAAAATGCACAATCGAATGTTGGGCAGATGGAAAACTGAAAACAGGAAATGGCATTCCATTTGATACATGCCAGCCAAACGAATGCAAATCCTATGTGGCACCATCTTCAGAATAAATTGCAAGTTGAAATCTGAAATTCCTAAACAGGCAATCTACCATGCAAAGAAAAACAGCAACTTCAAAGTGGGACTTGCAATAGAATTTGTGGCAGAAAAAATATTACGTGGCAGAAAGAAAAAAAAACGTGCATTTTGATGCCATCTTCGATCAGAGTCTTTTGCTTTGAAGGTTGCTTCCTGCCAAGCTAGTCTGATCCAAATTTCTTCACCACAGGTGCAAACAAAGAAATTCTGCAAATTGCATTCGCAACCTTCGTTGTTCCACAGACAAAATTCACACACAGCAGGTGCCGAACAACGGCCAAAAACCGAAAGGATGAAAAGAGCGCAAACATCCTGGCGTATCCAGTCGAGAAACTTGATGTCTGAAGACAAGAATTGCATCAGCGATGAACTGATGTTTTGAATCCTGGCGTATCCAGTGGAAAAATCTTTGCGCTCTTTGGAAGTCCTTTTCAGAAGAAGATTTCATGGCTTCCACGGAACAACACCAAAGAGCGAAACCTTAAGCTAAAAAACAGAGTACGCAAAACGTCCTGGCGTATCCAGTCGAGAAGCTTCTCAGTCAGAAGAATCGCACTGGCGGCGAACCGATGTCCTGGCGCATCCAGTCGAAAACCTTTGCACTCTTCTGGGAGCTGAAGAAGCGTGCAACCTTTGCAATCATCCCCTTTAGGATTCCACAATCTGCCACAGAACAACGCGAAAGAGTTAAATGGTGAGACGGAAAACGGAACGTGTGCAACGTCCTGGCGTGTCCAGGACAAAATCATTGACGGCGAAACCCATATTTTGCATCCTCCTGTCGAAATTCCTTGCCTAGAGAAGTTCATTAAACAAAAGAATGGCAACTCCAAACAACAGGACAGGCACAAGCACTTTAGTGGCCTGCTGAGCAGTGCGACAGAGAATCATGCTGCATAATGGTTGCCCACAAACAGACTGCAGAAAGACAATTGAACGACTTCCAGATTGCAAGGTCCACACTGATGTGCCTGCTGGTGCAGTTGCATCTGGCTTTTATAATGCTTTGTAGAGCCCCAAAGGGAGGGGCCTGCGAAGAGTCTGGGTCAAATGGGCGGGGCTTGCGAAATGCGTTCAATTTCAACTGCATGCTCCTCCCACTCATGCCTCTCAGGTGCATATAAAAGCCAGAGGAAGAAATCCAACTTCATTCAGTTCAGACGATGGAATGGTGTGCTCCACCGCACATTTGAGGTGCTGTGCTGGCAACTGCATGTTGGCTGCCCAACCGGTGCCAGCACCGGCAGGTACCAAAAGTCCATATACCCGCCGGTACCGGTACCATTGATACCGGACCGGTACCAGTAACCGGTAACTGGTACCGGCTCAGCCCTAATAACAAACCACCTACTTACGTTCATGTCAAGTGAATTACACGTAATTATTGTTTTGATGTACACATAAAATTCCAATTTCACTGTGAGAAGGCCCATATGTGACTGACGTGACATAAATAAATTCCAAACTTGAAGTGACCACAAATTAATTATCTAAAAATCTATTTCACTGTGAGAATGCCCAAAATTGATGTGCATGAAAAAAATAATTTAATTTTTTTAATTTCAGTGTGTGTTTCAATTTCAGAACGAGAACGCACCCAAAAAATGTTCAAAAGATCATTGCCTTGTTTTATGATTTCCGACACCCACCCAAATGGTCGCAACAATCTCAAGCCAACCAAAAACAAGCAAAAAATATGTCCTACCTGATTCAATAATTCCTTGGGACACCCAGCACTTGCAACGGACGGATCTGAGACGTAGGAGGTGACCTCTGACCTGGGGAAGCCATTGTCAGCACTTTGCACTGCAGCTGACTGATTGTATGAAGTTCCCAAGATGTTTCCAAAGTCTGTTGAACAATGCGAGTCGACCAGAGAATGCTGTTTAAAAACACAAAAAGAAGGAATTATTTCGGAGGGCAGTGGTTGTTAAATGGCAAGAAATATGATGTTAACCCTGGCAATACCAAGGTCCTCCCGTGCGTATCGACACCAAACTTGGGCCAACAGGCACGGCCTAAATTTTCAGCCCCAATTTCAGCAACTTTCTGTTTTTCTTAATAATGGCACATCGCAGGCTAAAAAATGGTTCATTGGTGACCCACTCCAGGATGCACAGGTCTGAAACTTTCGTAACCACATTTTTACAGGGAGGATTAACAAAGATTGACAATTCTGTGCCGGCTGGCACAGGTTTGATATTGCGCGTTCTTTCTGCAAAAAGTTTTTGATTATTTTCAGTATTGGAATTTGAACAGATCCTGTACGGTTACGTACAAGGTTGACCTGGCATTTTCAGACATGGCTTTTGCATAAAAGGTTCTCCCCGAATTATGTAAGGGTTCATTCGTGCCAATACAGTTCTCCGAAAAAGTCTCTTCTTGCGAGTAGACTTCTTCAACTTCTTCATTCGTTCAAGTTTTCGCTGGAGCTCGATCCATCAATTCCTCACTCAAAGTCACCTGCAACAACCATCAACCATGAGTCATCATCCTGTGCTGTTCTTTTTCACCTTTCATCTTAGTTTGGCGGTTAGTTAGTTTAGTTCTTCTGATAAGTGATAATGGCAGTAAGTCGTGCCAGTTCTGTAGAAAGATCGTCTGTCCTAAGAGATGCAATAGACACATATTTACTTTAGTTTAAAAACGATAACCACTCGTGTCGGACTCTTCAACTATCTGTGCAAATTATCAGTGTGACATTTTAACAGTTTAGACATAGCGAATCTCGATGGCAGTGAACCCAATGGTCGGTTGGTAAACGAACCCGTGGTATCGCTGGTATTTCCCCTTTCCTTCCAGAGTGCTGTTCAGTTATTTTCATGTCCAGAGTGCTTTATTTCGTGTTTGTCGGTTCGGCAAAATATGGGTGCATCAGCTATCAGTAACTCGAGATAAGTGGTAAAGATTCGTGCTGGCGAATCACATATTAGTCAGTTGTCCGTGTTAGCTGATTGTCCCAAATATTGGCCTGAGTTTACAAGACACATGGGAAGCAATTGCAATGAAAGTCAGTTTGAATTCTCCCCTATCTAGGTCTGGGTGCGACAGACATTTCCCATTTCCCCTTGCAAGTACGTGGCACACATATGACACAGTGGCCCGTACAATCCTCAGAGACATCATCAAAGGATAGAGAAAACGTCTTCTTTCATTCATACTGAACCATGACATCATCACGGCCGTATTTTTGTCGATTGTGCCAAGTGGCTCAGGCTTGGTAACTTTCAACTTCTCAAAACCAAACCTGTGCCAACTGGCACGACCCCCCCCCTAATTTCTGCAAATTTCGGATTTTTTCATCAAAGAAAGGGTACATCACAGGTCAAAAGGGCTGTGACACAATTCAGGATGCACAGGGCTGAAACATTCAAAACCAGATTTTTACATGGAAAAATGACCCGTTTGTGCCATCTGGCACAGGCTTGGCATTGCTGGGGTTAAGGGGGCAGTCAAGTCAAGTCAAATCGGCAACATTCCGATATTGGATTTGGCTGAAACATTAACTGAAACTGGTTCTCCAGTATCACTTGATTTTGTATCCAATTGGCACTTTAACTTTCGGCTGGTGTCAAACACAAACGTGACATTGTGGTGCTCAAATCTGACACATGTCAAAAATGTATTGTTGAAGCCAGATTTACATTCATACCACTCTCTGTGCAGGAAAGGCTATTGTTTTGGATGTGCGTGCTAGACGTTCCCTTTCTCGAAGTTCGACCGCAAATTGAACTCCTGCAGAGGGACAGAAGTGATTGCAATTCAAAATCTGGCACCATCACTCCACTTCTGACACCTTTTAACAAAAATGTATGCCGAATTTCATCTTTCTCAGAGCTCAACATTCTGGAGGGCAGTGGTTGTCAAGTGTGTGTTGTGTTTCTCAACTAGTCCAAACTCCAGCAACACGACTTCACCTGCACCAGCTTGACTGCTCCACCTCACACGTACACATCCCGTCCACCTTTGATTCGCAGTCGCGATTCAAAGGTGGATGTGATGTCTCCATGTGAGGTGGTGTGGTGGCGCAGTCAAACTGAAGGAAGCCAAGCTCGCAAACAACATAACATCACATTGTTTGTGATGCTTAGCTGGCATCACTGTGTGGAAACTTAATTGAAGGATACCATGATCAGGTAAGCATGGGCTAACCAAGTGCATGCTTGCAATGGCAGGAAATGCTCAATCACAAACAAACAATGCTTCCTCAGACCAAGATTTACAAAATCATAGGCAGAATCAGGTGAGAGATGGGATGGGCCATCAACTTGGATAAAATTCAAGGGCGCAAAAGCCGGGGGGGACAGGGTGGACACGTCCCCCCAATATTCTTCCGAGGGAATTCGTCCCCCCCAATAATTTTGTCGAATTTCAAATTTTTGCCAGGAGCGCCTGAAAAAATTGCTCTTTTTAAAAAAATTGAGCATTCTGGGCACCATTTGAGGTTCCATTTTTTCAAAATATCTTCCCCTTCGGGGAAGGGGACACCCCCTCCTCGAACCCCTCCCCCGGCGTTGCGCTGCGCGCAACGCATCGTCGGGCGCGAACAAGTCACCCTTGCTGTTTGATGGTCCCTCGTCCCCCCCAAAGTCCATGTGGCTTTTGCGCGCTTGATAAAATTCATACGTCGAATGGTTCCTAATTTCCGTACACCCATTCATTAGCAGTGCATCGTTCAACTTTTCAAAAAAAAAAAAACCCCAAATTGCTTACGTGCCATCCTGAAACTTCGAAAGAATCACAGTGCGATTTCTGACCAGCAGTTGCTGACAGCATGGTCAAAACATATTTTTTCACCATGATTTCCCAATTCTGGTGAGATGAACCTTTCCATTCCCAGATGAAATGAACACACTTCCGATTTCACCCTTACTGGGAGGAGGAAGGGCTTCTCAGGAC
>JASGXE010011893.1:0-15518 GCA_030068105.1 Sinentomon sp. SZTP_YWyxl
TCCTAAAAAGATAAATGTTGTAATTTAAATACCCAACAAGGCTTAAATACCCAACAAGGCTATTAATATGGCTGTCCCAGTTGAGTGTTTTGTCAAAAGTAATCCCAAGGTAGATCAAGTAAATGGAGATTAAGTTACTTAAAGCCTTCGTTCTCACTTCAAGTGTTTCCACTGGATTTTTGACTTCAAGTGACTTAAAAAAGAGGATTAAGTCACTTAAATTGCCAGTGGAAACGGGGTATAAGTGTTAAAAAGACAACCAACAGATGCCTAGTTGGTTGTCTTTTTATCACTTTAGGCCTACCGGTCGTTTTTTCCGAATTGGTGATGACGATGCATGCGAGGCATTCGCTTTGGAAATTTCCAAGGTTTTCGAAAGCGCCCACACTGTGCGAGAGTCCTCTTGTATAAAAACTTCTTTTTCTCGTGATGTAAATTTATTTTCTGCAAAAACGGTTTTTCATACGATCAAGTCTCTAAAGAGCTCCACTTTCAATTTCATTGATGGCATTCCAGCATCATTTCTAAAGAACTGAATCATGCACCTATTATTGCTTTATATCTGGAATGCATGTTAAACTCTTCGGTACTGACTGGAGTAATACCTGACGATTGGAAATGCAATATCGTTAAGCCGATCCCAGAGAGTCAGGGTTCTCTTGCCCTTACATGTTTTCGACCAATAAGTCTTATTTCGGCTGCTGCAAAGGTTATGGAAAAGATAATTTCTACATATCTGCGAAACTTTTTACACGAGAAAGGCTTTTTCTTTGCTGGGCAGCATGGCTTCAGGTGGAAACACAGCTGTGAATCACAATTGGCTAATCTAACACAGGAAGTCTCCAGCATATTAGGTAACTCAGGACAACTTGATGCAATTTTTATTGATTTTGTCAAAGCATTCGACAAAGTTTCCATTCAAATTTTGATCAATAAACTTGCAATTTTAGGTCTTCCTGAGAATCTTTTCTCCTGGATTACAAATTTTATAAATGGTAGAGTGTTCAGGATTATTTTAAATGGCCAAAATTCTGCCCTCCACAAAACACTGGGTGGTGTTCCCCAGGGCTCCGTGTGTGGCCCTCTTTTGTTTTTGATGTACATAAATGATCTTCATACAAATTTGAAATCACGAGTCAGCCTGTTCGCTGACGATGTTGTTTTAACATGTCCAATTAGGCTAGTAAGCCAGAGGACACTGAAATTCTACAATCTGACCTCTTGCACATAAAAAAAATTGGTGTACGTCTGATGCTATGGAAGTCAACATTGGGAAAACAGTTATTTTATCTTTTTCCACAAGTAACACTTCACACTGAGCGATAAAGTGACTTTAAGCTAAAGTGACTTTAGGAGATAAAGCAAATCAGCTGATTGCTTTATCGATATGGTGAGAAATAAAGTGACTTTGCTCAAAATACCTGTTCACACTGGATTATTGGTGGAAAGCATCTTCCGTGATTGGTTTGTACTTTTGTAGCTTGGTTGTCATTATTTGGGCATGTGTTGGAGATATACATGTGATGGTCATGAAAATATTACCCTATATTGCTGTCAATGTCCAATTGGAAATGCAGACATCTTGCTATTATTTCAGGACCTCTGTGGCCGGTCTGGCACTTTTCATGCTGTGCATTCAATTATTGTCATAAAGACACCAGGATCAAGGTTTTGTTTGTTTTTGTCCGGCAGGGCCAAAAAGAGTGGAAAGCTCTGTCAATGTTAATTGTTACCTCTTCCGTACAGTTAATAGCGAATTAATAGTTGCAAGCCCAATTGAAGAAGGCGAATGGATAAATCGCCAGGCCTTTGGCTGGCTGTTCAGCCTTGTGATCTCCATTGCCATGCAGCACAAATTGAAAATCTCATCAAAAGAAGCCAGCGAGCTTGGTCAAAAGCTCGCCGTTGCAAGGCAAAGGCAGCTCAGTGCCGCCTGGCCATAGCTGCTTATTTGTCATCAATGCCCAGACAGGTTTGCGTTAGGGTTGTGAATCAAAGGTTGCTATGTGGAATACATTGTCCTATCGTCTGGACTCACCTTTGATCTTTTCTATTCGATGCTCAATCATCAGGGACGTTGTTGCAAATGAATCCCAAGATCTTTCAACCGCTCATCTTCTCGGAATCATCAGGGGTCTGCAGTCTTCAGAGGTGTGGACGTAATCTTCAACAACGTCCCTGACAATTGAGCATCGGCTAAGAAAGATTGAAGGAGAGACCACACGATTTAACCATGGTGTGCTCCATGGAAGCCTTCCATAGAAGGCATGATGATGATCGCTGCGCTGCACCTTGTCACTCCTGTTTTGTGTTAGGCCTACCAGAATGACAGTGGTTCAGCCCATTTGTAACTATATGTGCCCTACAGGCACAAAGAGTTACCACATCGTCAGCATTCACCAAAAAACAATCTCAACTTTCACCAAAAATAATCTCAATTGGCCGGCTTTATTCGTGTTCTTGTTGGATTTGCTGAATCGCGAAAACTTGCATTTCAAATTTCAATGTGGCACAGCGTGTCGTTCGAAATATGTATATGCCAATGACAATGTGTCGATCGAAATATGTATATGATAATTTTGACACGAGTGCGCAGGTCCGAAGTGGTTACTACAGTTCATACTGGGTACGTTTTGGAATACCCTCGCCGAAAGAGAGCAAGTTTCCGGTTCATTTTGCTTTCGTGTGTGTTCCGGTGTGGTCGCGTCCATTTTTTTCTGCAGTGAATTTGGGTTTTCAATTGCACTTTTTTGCATTTTCCGGGAGTGCACCTTGCCTTCAATGGGATTTTTGCTTTCTTCACTGGCATTTTTCCACTGAACCCAGTTACCCAGTGATTGAGTTTGGGATTTTTCTCCAAAATTTGAGTTTTCCCCAAGGCTGACATATTTTGCAATTTCCAAGCTGGCATTTGGGCCTTTTTCTTTTCAGAGAGTTTTGGAAGGCCTGTTTAGTTAAAATTTTGCATAAGCCCTGGCTTGGTTAAGAAGTGGAACATTTTCCCAAAAGGATCTCCACTGCCCATAATTTTCCATGAGCAGACATCACTATAATTTCCTTCTTTTTTCACCAATGTTCATTTTTCTCAATTCGAGTTATAGCTTTCATATTGCCCATGCTTGCATTTGAATGGCAAATATCAGGCATCATAATAATTGCCTTCAAGCACGTCAGAGTTTGGGGTGTTGACGACCCAATTCATTCCTCTGCAATACGAGTGCTCTTTATTTGTACCTGCTCTTTACTTGTGCCCAGATCAAGAAGAACTGGGGTAAGTTGTTGGTCTTGCCAGTGCATTGGTGTTTCTAACCTACTTAGGCCAATATATTCCTATCATGGTGGTGTAGTTTTGGTTTTGTTAAGAACAACTGTGGGCAGGCTAAGAATTGCTGGCATTTTGGAGCTGACAGTGCATGACTGATTCTCAGTTCACATTTTGTAAAAGGCAGCTGATAATTTGCTGTCATTTTGACTGGCACAGAATAGAAGTAATTTTTGTGGGGCCTAGTCAGGAGAATTGCTTATTTGTTCCAGTCATGGTCACCATTTTGTTTCAGCTGTCCTTGGGAAAACCTGAAAAACATGAGTTGTCAGGAAAAACTGGTCCTATTTGGTGCAATTTCATAGAAGTCGGTATATTTTGGTTTGATGCCAGAGATGATGGAAACAGATAATTTTCCCTTTTTTGCCAATTGCTAAATAACTTTGATTTTGTTTCTGATTGAATTGCCAGAATTTGATTGGAATGTTGCCATGAATAATTTTCAGAGCTTGCATTTGGTATTGCAGTAGCCATTGCATATTTATTGCTGTGATTTTGACAAGCACAAGAAACATTCAGGATGGCTGCTCATTTATCATTGCCTTCGTTACCCATTTATTGTTGCCTTGCAAATGAAAAAATGCAATGCTTTAGCCATTTAAAATAATTTATTCCAATCATGTTGCTGAAAAGGCAGAAAATAAGAAGTTGGAATACTGGAAGTCAAGTGGGAATTGAAAATTGGTATTTGGCCAACATATCCAAGTTGCAGTCCTTTGATCTTTTGGTTGGGAGATTTGTTGCAATGACTTTCAATTGGCTGAATTTCTTGCTTGCCTTCAATCTCCTTTGTCTGAGTCGTCACATTCTAGTTGTTTTTGCCACCAACGTGCCCTCTTACCTTCAGCGACATCCTTTTTGGCTGCGTTGAAGAGTAGGTATTAGCCTAGGTACCTGGAATGTGATATAAAGGAACGAGAAAACATGAGATTTGAGTTGAGTGCAATAACTTGTCAGCAGTTTACTAGAAAGATAATCGTTGTTTTCTTGTCCCTTTATGTTTGGGTAGGTAGGTCAGGTTTGATATCACCCGCAAACATAACCTATTCATTAGTCCCTTGCTTTTCCCCTCTCTTAGCCTGCAGTATCCTGCTATATTGAGTCAGAATAATCTTCTGTGAGATGCGGATGCTCTGCTTAAAACAGCATCCTGCTGCCGAATGATTTAAGGTCCATTTGGCTCATGAATGATTATTCAGCCTTACAATTTGCCACTTGGGTTGATCTCACTGCTCTTGCAAATTGTCTACCATGCCCACCTGTCATTGGATGATCACTTCAATGGTACCTGCCTGCTGCTTACATTGGGAGGCTGTCTAATCCTTGCATATCCCTCTGGTGGTGCAACTACATGTTTTTCGAGTGTGAACACTTCTTCGGTGACTAGCTCGTCATGTGGGCCAGCGTCCAGCAATATCTATGCGACGACTTGCTTGAAAGTTGGTTTTGAGGCCTGGTTGGTAGGCTGTATCGTTCTTATTTTCGACTTGAGCTTTGCCTTTCCATCTGAAATAAGAGATGGGTTTGTTTCCAGAAAAATATTATGATTTGGCCTGATTTTATCCTTCCGTTCATTGTTTTGTTTATTTAATCACGAATATTTGGGTATGATTGGATATCATTTTCATTGTAAATAGTTTCATACTTTACTCCTTTTAGTTTGATCATGCAAGAAGAAGGCCAGAAAATTAAAGAGGAGATTTTGTTTTGAGGCCCAAACAAACTGTGTTTTAGTTTTTTAAACTGAGTGGCTTGAGTTGAGTGTCGAGTTAGAGTGGTTTCTCATCTTGTATTTTTGGGTTCAACCTCGACCCTGATGATGGGCCTACCGCTTGCCTAGCCTGGAGCAATTTTAACAGAACTGAGTGAACCCATTTAGCTTTATTTTTAATCTTCCACATTGATCATCACAAACAAGTTGTGAACATGGCAAGTAACTTCGGATGCCATCTGTAGATGTATACTCACTTGTATCTGCGAGTGTGAGTGTGATTAGCAATGCGTTTCTGAATTTCCGAGGCAGTGGTTTGAATCCCATGTCATTCATCGCTAGTGCCATTTTTGCATAAACAGGCCCATTATGCTTGTTCTGCCGCAGCTCTTCAATGGAATGTCGCCATATGTAAAAAAACCTTGGCTCTAGTCTCAACTACACGTTTTGCACGCTTGCGCTGTCCGCAGGCCTTGGAGTTTGTAGCTGAATCCATTGATCACAAGAGAATTGATTAGAATCACCATACAGTTAAACTTGCTTTATCTATAAAGTAAGAAAAATAAAGTGACTTTAAAAATGAGGATAAAGTGAGAGATAAAGCAAGGACAATAAAGCAAGTTCGGATAAAGTCACTTTAGCCCATAAAGTGAGCAAAACTGTTCACACCTGTGGATCTTGCTTTATCTCAATAAAGTGAGCATTAAAGTCACTTTATCGCTCAGTGTGAAGTGGGTATAAAGCACCTCACATTTTCAATTATTGCTACGATGATACTCCCTTGGCACGTGTTGAGCATGTGAAATATCTGGGGCTTATTCTCACAAAAAACTTGTCATGGAATTGTCACATTTCAGACATCACATGTAGGGCTAGAAATCAGTTGAAGTTTCTCATTAGGAATTACTCAAATTCCTCCAGGAAGGTTAAAATATTTTTTACTTTTCTACTGTTCGCCCTATTCTTGAATATGCTAGTTTTGTGTGGAACCCATATCAAGTCTCTAAAATTAATGACCTCGAAGCAGTACAAAGAAAGGGAGCAAGATTTGTCATGGGTCAGTTTGACTAAAAGAAAAGTGCCACTGACATGCTGACTCAACTTGGATGGGAATCGTTTGCTTTTAGAAGAGCATTGAGGTCTCTTGTAATCTTTCATTCCTTCTTGAATGGAATCGGTGGATGGAAAAATAATTTTGTTGAGATCAAACCAGTATCTGGAAATCTGCGTTCGTCAAATTATTCAACCTTCGAAATCCCATGCACTTCTAAAAACATTGAACGCTATTCTCCTTTCATTGGTGCAATATTCCTTTGGAATAGTCTTAAGCTACCTAAAAATATCCTATCTTTGTCAAAAGAAAAATTTAGTTCCACCATAAAGCCCTTCTTGGAACAATTATTTTCCAAGTCCAACCATGATGCACTGTAAGTAGGTAGGTTCACTGTAAGTAGGTAGGTCATATTGATTTGGCAGTTTTCTATTTATATGTTCTTTTCTTTTGTTTATTGCATTGCATTCAATGGTTCTGACAACTGACTGAGGTTTTGGTTGGCCTTATTGCTTGAATTGAGGGCTACACTAAATGCCCTGGTGTTTCAATTTTGTGCTCTATTATTTGCCATTCTTCGGCTCTTGTGTCACTCAAACGATTGCTGGTTCGTCATCCATCAACATCCTCGGTTCTGCTGCTGATGCTTGGTACCTACATTCTCATTCTGCCGTTGCCACTGAAAATGGTTTGTTGTATCCTTTGCATCACGGTCTTTTAAACTTTTCATTACTTCAATCATTGTGGGACCATTGCTTGCTTGTAATCTTGTTATGGTACCTGATTGGTATGCTTTTGCATATATTAAAATAGTAGTAGACCTGTTTTGTAGTAGGTTGTCTTTTCCTGGGTCCTTCCAAAACGCAGAAATCGCGGAATTTGCGGACCGAGGCTGCAGTGCGAATCTCAACCCCGAAACCTCGAAACTAAACCACCCTTCGTCTAAACTAACCCAACCTTACCTAACCTAACCCAAAAAACCAAACTCAACCCAACCTAACCTAACCTGTGGTTCCGCGGAATTCGCTTGTTTTGCGAACCGCCATGTCTCCCATTGGTCCGCGTCCGCATTTCAGTTTGTCCCTCTTTTCCTTGTTGGTGATGGCCTGCATTACTCTGAAAAAGGTCCAGCAGCTGTCGCTGCCAAGATTGTTTCGTCCATAAACAGTTTTTTATGTCAGGTAAGACAACTGTGACCGACTGTCCTCCACCAAGTACAAATGAGGTGTCCCAGTATACCTACTGCCGCCCAAAATCTAAAATTTCCGTTCTCCTTGGTTCTCTGCAACGTTCGCAGTATTCTTCCAAAACGTTATGCTCTTAGGCCAGTCTTTGATTCTGATTCAGTAAAACCTGATTGCATTGCACTTACTGAAACCTTGGCTTGATGAATCCTGCTCAGAAAACGACATCTTACCAAATCATTATTCGATTTTTCGTCGAGACCGTTCTCGGCTTGGTGGAGGAATTCTGCTTGGTAAGTATTCGATCTTGCTTCTTGCCCAAAATTGTTTACGTTAGCAAAGCATATGAGCTGATGTTTGTCGCTCTTGAGTCCTCTTATCCGACAACTTACATTTTGCTTATTTATCGTCCGAATACCTTTCCTGCTTGGCATTCATTTCAATAATCGGACCCTAAACGCCCTCATAGTCCAACAAACAACTCAGATGGTAAAACGGACATCATATCATTAATTTCTTTCCGGCATTATTCCCATGCTTCTAGAAATGCGAAGGAAATTCTTTCCCAAGCAGACATGTTGCGTGTTTTTCTGTAAAAATAACCACATCTGATATGAACTGAAACGACAATCGAGAAAGGCAGACGCTGATTTTGAATCAAAGTAAAAGTTCGATTGAGAACCTCAATTTTTGGAGAAATCGAATGGCTTTGGGAACCAGAACAGTGATCGAAATTTGTGCCTAAAATTGATTCGTTTATCGAGAACTCGTAAATGTGGTGAATTTTAATAAATTTGGATTTTATTTATCGTCGAGGATCAACGTTTCATTTAACCATTGGTTTTCCCATTTCCAAAAGCACGTGGTTGCATTTTGTGATGTTTTGGTCCACTAGTTCTTCATTTGCACCAGAATACCGCATGTTTTGGAGCTCGTGTAAAAGTGGTGTTGCTCTTGCAGAAGACAAGGGAGGGAGGCTCTGCCAAGACAAGAAATTGTCAACTTTCTTCTGCCGCATCTTATGTTTATCTTCTTCCACCTCGCACGTGAGGGAAAGAAGTTTCAATTTATTTCGCATAATTTTTTCAGGGAAGTTGCACACCTCTTCAATGCACACCCCACTTTTCCATTGTCATCACAAATAAAGGTGATCGAAAATACTTTGGTTATCCCCGAAAGCGGACGGCTGCTGATTTGTTTGAATTCATTTTTTCTGCATCACTATGGTGCCATTAACGTAACAAACCAGTGGCGACCTAACTGCCGTTTTGCTACCTTCAAAAATTTCCATTCCAGTGTCACTGTCGGATCAGGCATGGAGATCAGACATGGAAATGTGCAGGTGGGCACAAGCCGTTCCCGGTTCCAAACACCCAACCATTCATCACTGCAAAATTGGACAACAACTTGTTAACTTGCTCCTGGTGATTTTTGTCTATTCACTACAGCAGTTTAATGCCCTTTTTAACACCATAGGGCCAATTGATTGAATTTTATTGGTCACGAAACTGGTCAATACACCTTTTTGAAAATGCAGAAAATTTGCCAGAATGTCCTTTTGTAGATATGCATAGGGTCTTCCGATTGCCTTGCTATTAACCACCATGGCTGATGGTTCTGATGAATTAGGAGATTTGGAAGCTTTTTTCCAGGATGATGATGATATTTGGGATGGGATCGATGGATCACATCCCAGTGCCGAGAGTGGTTGCCGAGTTCAGTCTGTACATCCGTCGGATCCAGAACTTGTTACAAAAGCTGACTTTGGAGACCCCCGTTCAGAAATTGTGACCAATAGTCCAAAGTCATCTCAATCCGTTAAGAATTTCATATCTGAGCCACCTGATGATGAAGATTTAGAAGATGAAGATTTAGAACAAAGCAAAGAAGCTGGCTCTGGAGGGCCGAATTCAAAAATCCCGACCAACAGAACAAAACTACCTGATGTTCAACATTTCATATCTGAACCACCTGTTGATGACTATTTTGAGACTGAAGATAGCACTGGAAGTTTAAGAAACCCAGAAGGACATGTTTTGGATGCCGACACTGGCTATTGTTAGTTGGGCATGTTGCTTGCTTGCTTTCTTTAGAAAACGATTGAACTATTGTTTGACAGGTTTAGAAAATGATCAAACTATTTTTGTTTCACGGGCCCACACTGCCGATCCAATTTTAGACCTTCAGGCTCAAAAAGGATGGTGTCATATTTTTTCTTTTCGGTAATTTTTTTATTGCTTCTTTGCTGCTTTGGCCTTTTCACTCTTCATTAAAGCAGTCAAACCCACTTCCTATCGGATCCATTGAACCACAGAAAAAAGACTAGGTAGGTTGGGCCCTTCAGAAAAAGTGCTACATTAATATTTTTTTTTTAACTTTGGGGCTCAATTTTTGCACAGAAACGTTTTTTTGCCCCATTTTTTTTTCGGTTTCTCAATTTTTATTTTTTTTATTGTATTTCAAATTTCATTTCCACAATATGGAACAAGTCATCAATGCATAATTAAAAAAATGGGCTGTTCCGACATTAAAATTGAGCCCAACAACAGAAAAAAAATCTCTTTTAGTCGCCAGTCGGCAATAATTCAGTGAATTTTTTAAGATGACTTGCAAAGACCCACCCGAGTTTGTTTTAATGGATGAACACTGTTCCAAAAATGGGTATGTACTCTATATCCTTTTGCCACACACTTCTGTTCAGGGTGGATGGCAGTTTTAACCTGGTGGTTTTTACCATCGGTTTTTTACTGGTTTTAACTGTGGTGGCCAAAACCTGCTGGATGGTCAAAACTCTCAACAATAATTCATCAAAGACAGTGGTTTTTAACAAGGTATGGAAACCTTAGCATTTAAGTATCTAAAATAAAACATGCCCTAAAATAAACATGATGAAGTAGGCCCTCTGCATGAAGAAACACAACCATGACTTCACGATAGAAAAATGAAGTGAACATCATTAGTCAGGTGGGTACCTACCCAGCAAAAAAAGATTGGATGATGAAGCAGTCCAGTTTGGCCTGTTGAAAAAGCAGATAGAGGCTTATACTAGTATTTATTGCAAAACGGAAATAGCTTATGATGCGGAACAAAATGAGCCAGCCTGCCTACACTTTGCGGTATTTTTTGAATGGGCAGTTTTTCTCTCCTTTTCCACAAAGTTGGAGACAAAACTGCAATTCTGACCAAAGTAACCTGGATTTTTTTAATGTCCTGCCTATCTACATGATCTTCCTGACCATATATTGGCAATAATTGCCTCATTCCATATAAGCCGAATGGCTTCCTTCTGCAAACCGTATTGATAAATACCAACACATCGAAACTTGCTAATGTTTATTTTGCTAATTTCAGTTCCTCCACAACCCAGTCAAGAGCATACAAGGAAGCTTCACCAATGGTTTGGCCATTTGGCATTCCGTCCGCTGCAGTGGCAGATAATTCATTCTCTTCTCTATGTAAGAGCACTTTTATTTTTGTGCTGATGTCTTTGGGTGTGTCCTGTGAGACTGCCTAAATAGGTGACTAGGCTTTATTGCCGACAATTAAAATTTTGTCTATCATTCGGCAAAGCATTCCGAACTGTCCCTGATCAATTCCTGTTCATTTTCAACACATGTCTGACCGAAGTGGGTCGGTTGGTACTACCTACCTACCTATGTTCGACATCGGCCTTCTTTTGTGTTCTTTTTCTGTTGAAAGTGGTGCAAATATAGCATAGCATGAGATTTCAAGAAATCACCGGCGAGTTAGAAGACCAACCCTTAATTTGTAAGGTACTCTTTACAACGTCTTGCACCAGAGAAGCATTCTTTGATCGAACATAACGTTGCTAGGAGGTACTTCCATCTCTTCCACTGAAACTTTTACAATTTGCTGCCTTTTTCAATTAAGATGTCAGATTGTCAAGATCAGAGGCACAGAGGCTGGCAGCTAAACAACTCTTTTGGTCCATTCCAGAAGACTGACAGACAACTCCTTCTGGTTCAGAAGAAATGGCAACCCAGTAGGTTGGGTGAAGCAGGAACTCTTTAAAATAGGTGGCCCATTCCTCATCATTGTTTTGGGCCAGAAAAATGCTAGCCAGCTTTGCAACTTTCCTAATGGCTAATACGTAAGTTCCAACCCAATCGGTCAAGCATTTTTGAAACACTCGTGAGGTGCATATCTGCTAGTCACAAACCGTGCTGCCTTCCAATGAATACCTTCCCAACAGCTTAACCTGTGATTTGTGACATGAAAAATCCCTCACAATTGAAACGTATTCCAGCAGGGATCTAACCAAACAAAAGTAAACTTCTTTGATTTTTTCATAACAATTTCGCAACTTGCACCATAGAAGGCACGATGCAAAAATAGTTACCGGCTAGCTGCATTTTTATCTGAAATTATTCTCTGGTTCATTTGCCTTGTTATACCTACTCATAGTCGTACCTACGTAGGTAATGTTTCATTATTCCAGAGTTTTTTTTTATGTGTTGTATTTCGGTTGAAAAAGGGTCATTAAATTTTGTGCCATTGAAGTAGGTATCGATTTTTATTGTTCGATTTTTGTCTGCGTTATGAATGCTTGAATAGCGCAGATGATTATTTTTTGTTTCTTTTTTCATTTTTCTTTAATAGGAGAAGCGAGATAACTGCGTTGTCATGGCAACTGGATATGGAAAGAGTTTGTGCTATCAGTACCCTGCCGTGTTCACAAATTCCATTTCATTTGTGATATCTCCCTTGATATCACTAATGGAGGATCAAGTCCTGTCACTGAAGGTGAGAAACTGTGATGATTTGTGCAATTCTCCTTTTTTATTTCCCACGAATCAAATGAAACTCGGGTACCTCCAAATTGGGTACCTCAAATTTCCATTGTTTCTAACGAGAGTTTCGTTTTGCCACCTTTGTTGGTTACCAACCGAGGTGGTAAGATCTAACTCGTGGATTTTACCATCTTGATTTGTTGTTAACCAACCAAGATTGTGAAATCCACTCTGAATCTTGGCAGCCACTTGTGCTGGGATATTTGTTTTTAACCTACAAATTAGTAGGTAAATAGTTGTCTCTCATAACACATCAAATGCATTTTTTGAAGGAAGGATGCTTGTGCTTGCTGACTCATCTTATTTTGTAGTCTTATTTGGTTCTGATAGGTAGGCTATGTGACTCGTGGTTATCTATCACTTTTCTTTCTGTTTAGCCCTTCTACTCATCAGCCTATTGGTAAGACGAGATGAAAAAGTGAGCGAAATATAAAACCCATGAAGCCAAAATGCAAACCTGCCAAAATAGACATTCTGAAGTTCATGCTTTTTCAATGGCCTAATAGAGTTTTTGCACCTCTTTAAGCATTTTTGGATGCCCACCTTCTCATTTTAATATTGAGGGCTCCGGGTCAGAAAGATGCATTTCTGAACGAAAATGATTGGGCTTTTTTTTAATTGGTACTTTGTTTAGCATGTTAGGATGCAGTCCTTGTCTCATGTAGTTTGGGTGTGCTTGGGTGCGAAAGATTTCAGCTTCTAAAATCAACTTGTTTCACTCGCTTGATATCGACAATGCGGTTTGCATTCTTGGGCTGGTTTTTAATGTCTACATGATCTTGCATAAGTTTAATGCAGGCTCATGCCGTTTTGGCCTTTCTTAGAGAGTTTTCGCTTATAACGTGGCTAAGAATGGATGACATTTAATTGGGAGGGGGCCGCGTTTGCGATGAGGCCTGTGAAAAAAAAACCCTCAAAAATTTTCTGCTCCCATGATGCCAGCGTGAACGACGAACGTGGGTACTTGACCAATCGAGTTCGGACCTATTCTGGACTTCTGGAACTAGGTATTTGTCACAGCAACATGACATGCTTGACAATGTACCTGCCTACTTCGGGAATGGCACGAAAGAGTGCATCACTGTGTCATTGCTGAACCAGAGCGAGATGAGCACAAGCCTTGCACCTGTGATGGGGCAAAAGGTGCGGTAGCCTAACGTATTAGGTGTTAGGTAGGTACCTACCTATTGGACTCAGTTACGGAACATTATTCTCCAGGAATTTGTGTCATGTTAACCTTAATTGAGTACCTTAGTTGACGACCATACCAGAAAAGCTGCACAATTTGGACCTATTGGGTGTGTTCCATTGCTGAGCAGATGTACCTAGACAGTTTGATGCAGCCAGTCTTCATGTGATCGAGAACAGGTGAAGGTGACCCCTCGTTGCTAGGAGCAATGTTGAGGAGTAAGCAATGTAATTTTTTGCTGTCCCATATAATTTTCTCAGGATTAGGCATGTTACAAGCAGTGCATCTGCATCTACCATAAAAATTAACCTTCAAGTGAGTAGCGTAAATGATTTTTATAACTGCAGAAAGTTAAATTTTGTGGTTTTTCGATTGTTACATTGTCATCTCGGCTTCCGAAATGCAGCGATAAACCTGCATATAATCTGCACGTGAGGTTCTCTGAAGTGCATGTCTGATGCATATGCCTCATTTGAAAAAAAATGAGCCTACCAAATGCCCACCATAATTTCATTTTGGCATTGAGGCATGGGGAGATAACTGGGATTGCAAATTTTACGTTATATTGATAACAAAAAGAAGGGGCATTGTTGATCAAATTTCCAGAAATCACAACTTCGTTTTTGTCTGTCCCCCTCACACTTCATCAGTTGCAACATGAGAGGGAGCCCGATGGTGATGGCAAGACAAACCCACAATATTTCCTGGTACCGGATCAACCACAAATAGCCTAAACAGAAAATCCCTCTGTTAGGCCGGAGAGATCTCTGTTGCTTGTTTCAAAACCACCGGAGATAGTTGAGGATATTATCGATCTCTTCCCCCCGAAAAACTGGATATCCGCAACTTTCACCGGTGGTTTTAAAAAAAGCATCGGAGATCTCTCCGGCCTTAATGGTGCGAAATGCAACGTTTTTCAACTGTGTTGATGTTTGGTGACCCAGATGGTGACCAAAACTTAGACATCACTTTACCATTGCAAACACTCCTCAGTGTTTTAAAATGAAGGACAAAAACACCTATTTATGCGTGTTTCTCATAACCATACGAGTGAGACACATTCAGTGACAAATTGTGATCGAATCTCCAATTTTTTAGCCATGGTCTCCCAAATCCACAACACATGCCTTTCTGCAGGTGCTATGATGCAGAATGCAATTCTGGCAGTCAGCCAGAGAGGGAGGGAGATAGGGCAAGAGAGACGGGCAAATAGGAACTGATGGTACCAGGAAGGCAGTGGACTTTTTTTCATTCCTCGCCAGCAGATAGAAAGTGCGATGAAACGTGCATTTTGCAAACCGTGCACTTTGCTTCATCTCCATAGCAATCAAACCATCACATAACAAATTGCCTGTTTCACCCTTTTGTCTGCACCATTTTTATGCCTTTTTGAGTCTTATTTTTGCATGATAGACTACCTACCCAATTAAAGTTCACAGAGGCATGTTCTTCATAATAACCTACCTAAGTGGTTTGTGGCTGCTGGTATACCAAAACTTCGTGACGACACTGGTCATTCCCACGTGACTGCTTCATGTACCAAATCTAATCATGAGAGTGTTTTATTTGCAGGAAGCTTGGCTCTCTGCGAAATATGTTCACATCTGTTCCATTTCTTGCATTGACTGCCACTGCAACACCCCAAGTTCAATACGATATCATAAAATCTCTGAAGCTGCGGTGAGTGGAATCAGCACCTTTGTAAAATAATTGTAACTGTAGACCTAATGTTCCTTAAAAAGTAGAATACAAGGATTGAGTTGAATTACCTTCGTGAGCAGCCTTCGCCTTCAGACTGGTGATTGAAAAAAATAAGGTATGTAGGTTGTAGGTACCTACCTACCTCCCAGTCAAAACAAATGCTGCTAGTGCCATATCACCTTTGTTTTTAGCCTTTTCATCCAGTTTTAACTCCACCACATTCTTCAGTTCATCAATTCGTCCATCATCTCATCACTCTCATCGATCTCTTCGATATTTTACACCTGAAGAAGCACCCCGTGAGGCTGTGAAACTGTTGTGTTCCAAGATAACCTCTACGAACGGACAAGGCAAATCAAATTCGACATGGTAAATTTAATTGAACCCGTTCGTGGTGCACGTGCTTCAACAAAGGCTGCCTTCAAATTTTTTTTCAAATTCAATTTTCGGTAGAATTTTGTAATTGGGCCTTCATACTCTGTCGAATCTGAGAACAGGGACACAGATGGCAGTGCTTTTTAATGTAAAAAATAATGGACAAAACGATTA
>JASGXE010011894.1:0-14649 GCA_030068105.1 Sinentomon sp. SZTP_YWyxl
GAATAACTGAAGATGGGGTAATCTTTTTGTTTCAAAGGTCAACGGGCCGACGTCAATCTAAAAATATTTTGGGCTTTTCTTTCACAGTTTCTCTTGGGCCTCACGCATTACCCTACGCATCATACATATACCTACAGAAGTTGGTAGTAGTTCAAGAAAGTGCGATGTGTGCGCTGTTATGAGAAACGGGATTTGCTGTTACCTCAATGCTATTTATACTCGACATAAAGTGGTTAGGGAGATGCTTTTTTGGGAGCAACAAAGCTGGAATATCATGTCATAATTGTCAGTTTGACAAACGTGGTGCGAACTTCATGGAGATTCAAGTCCCACGCACCTTCCTTTACTCTAATTTAGCAAAGTGGTTTTCAAAATATCAGGCCATTTTTTGGAAGTTGGAAGTTGGGGGTGAAAAAATAGACACATAACGAGCAGAAGAAGGAATAAACGACGGCGAAACTGTTTTGGGTGTCGAGAAAACTTTTGAACGACTTCCAGATTTAGTATGTGCATCGAGCGTACGTTCACAGATATTTGGCACAAATGGCAATTTTGGCACGTGACACGTACAGCCTCCCGGTCACATAGAATCTGGATTACCCATGACATTCATTTCCATGTATGGTACCGAAAACTTTACAATGACTAAAAAAATCCACATGCCCTTCATTTGTAGAATAAATATATGTATTTGCCGTGCTGGTGGGGAAATGAAACCACACCAACCTTCGTTCAAAACTCGCGAACAAGCGAACGACCTGTCTCTGCGATCAGAGTAAATGAAATAATATTTTTTAGATGTTTGGCCAAGGTCCGAAGGAAATCTCATTCTTATGTGTCCAAAACGAAAATTTAACATCATTGCTCGAACCAACCCCGACAAGTCCTTTTCATCGTTGACTTGACATAATTTTGCATGAGCAATTTCCAAGTCGAATTTATCCGGAAAAGTTCGGAGCTGTGCATAGACCTACCTGATGGAAGACCACAGCGCAGCGCATGTGAAAGTGCAATGCTCCAAATAATTCGCGGAGGGTAAAAACCTCCGTCCGATTTAACAGTGCAGAATTTTCGTGTTATTACTGACACGCCTGCAGACTGTTCAAATGTTCCCAACCAAACGCTCAATTTCGCACTCAGTTCGAACGGCAGCACGAATGCGCGTATCCTCCCACGCACCTTTTCTTGTTGTCTCATTGTGATCTACTTTCTCATTTTGCTAAGTGCTTCTCAAAATCAGGACAAAATAAGGACATTCGGAGTTTGTTTGGAAGTACCATCAATCCTGTGACCAATTAAAGGTGGAGAGCAAAACAGTGGCTATCGTTTTTGGCATGCAGCAAAAAAGCATGGAAACTAAAGAGCGGTGTATACGAGTATGATAAAGATGCTGCAAAATAACCTTCACTTGTTTCATTTTTTGCAAAAAAAAAAAATGGGCATGGTGCAGGGCGAGCCTAACGGAAGATATATTCGGCAATGCAACCATTCATTCAGACGTCAATCTGGTGGTCATGCGCACATCTTTGTGCTGATTTGGGCACTTTCCAGTGGAACCACACGCTAAAGCCATGGTCTACAAAAATTGCAGCTCAGTGCGAACGCAAAGCTGTCAGGTTGGGATATATTAAGCTGGGTTAGGATGAGGCAGGTTGACTGGCTGGCAAGAGGTAAGCTTTAACATTTTTGTCTCACGCAACAAATCAGGATATGCCCGAGTGGGAGAGAGAAAACGATCGCAGGACCAGGCCAGCTGCGGAGGCGGCGTGTGCGGTAGGTATAGGTATTTCGAACGGAAACCAAAACCACTGCACGTGCACATGTGGTGACAAGTCCAATGCAAACATCTGTACGTTCTCTGGTGACTTCAATCTGAAGACATCTGAAGTGTAAATCGATCCTGTTGGCCTTCGTCCAAGAAACCTGATCCGCGGTCATCTCAGTGATTGACCTTTTGAACTTTTCCAATTGTGGAAACTGCGTTATTTTTGTCGATAATGTGAGAGTGGAGTTTGCTCCCGCAGTGACCGCAACCACTCCAGAGACTGATGAGACGTGATTGGCAGGCGATCCTCGAGGAGAACTTATGCTTTTTGTAGGGAACTCTCAAATGTTAGCTTCGATAACTTTTCCCCAATCGAAAATAGCTTTTAGATTATTGGATTTGGCATCTCAGGTTCCGTAAGGAAGATGGTGTTTTGGTTTTCCCTGTGCGGGCAGCATTCTTTGAAATCGTCCTTAGGTTGCGGGTTGCCGTATTGTAATTGCTTTTCTAAAGCGGAAACGTTTTGAAGCAGACCTTTCCTCTGTCTTTCTGACCTCACTTGATCGAAAAAAAATTTGATCTTTTTTTTTTAAATTCTGAAAAATTTTACAACAAAGAAGATTCGAACCCAGAACAACAAAACGATACAGCGCCACATTGGATTTCATATCCGACCGTTATTGACCACTCAGTTAAGCATGCCGGCACTGTTCTTCGTTTTGTTTCTGCTAAGTGCAACACCTCTGACTGTAGGCCAATTCCGCTCGTGTTTCTATTGATTGTTCCCGAAACTAGTTATTCCCGAAACCAAGATCGATTTAAAATGACGCGCGCGGGCGGAATCGCGATCTCGGGATTTTTTAATTATCTTATTTTTTATTTTTTTTTTATTCTCTTATTATCTAATTCTCTTTAATTCTCAAACATTTACCAGTTGCGGCATGCATTATTTTTCGTGATTCATAATTCTTCATAATCTTTTTTGTCGCATCATATCAGGCTATAGTCGGTTGGATTTTTTACAGCAGAACCTTGATGAGGCAATCTTTTGCGAAGGGATGTGGTCTCGTTAACCCATTTCGGCCATCATGTATCACGCACAAAAATCAAAATCGCAATATTTAGAAGGCTTTTGCGCCGATTCCCCATTTTCAATCACGCAGAATATGACAAACGAATAATGTTCTAGATTCGATGATGATTTTGTGAGATTATAGTTCCATGCACGCAGTTTCAGCTCAATAGTCAATACAGTAGATGAATGCATGAAACGCAACAATGGAAAACGAGTAAGGTTGTGCATAGAAATTAAATTTCGCAGCACAAATCCATTGACTAAATTGGTTATTGAGTCGAACCAAGAGTGTGAGTGAATGCGAATGGTGTTTAGGATGCTTTTAAATTCCGCTGAGATGCTTTTTTCAAAATGGTCGAAAATTTTCATCTTGTTCAGGAAAGATTCCTGTCAAATGTCTCTTGTTTCTTGAAGCGCTTGGATAGCTCGCATCAGATGATACGGTAAATTTTAAAGTGTGGAGATGTTCCCTCAAACTTTCCACCGAATGAAACCCCCGAGCCCCTCTCTACGCGGTTCGGAAATATGGGCCGAAGTTCGTTATGCCGCTTTTCCAGAAAGAACAAATTCTGTAAACATCATGCCAAATTGTTAAACTATACGATATGACCATAACGTGTTCATCTTACCACAATATATGACCACAACAAATAGAATGTACAGGAGAGCCCAAAATTCTTTGGCCAAAGCAAAGTGTACACTTTTATTCCATGGTTTGTGGTCTGAAAGTTTTTCAAACTCTCCACGGATTTCAACACTTTATCGGAGCTACAGGTGCGTACACAGGAAAGAGTAAAAGTCATTGGCCATGCAAAAGTTTAAATTTACTTTTTTATCCATATTTTGTGATTTGAAACTTTTTCTAGCTCTAATCACGGATGTCAATTCTTTATTCGGAATGACAATTTCCGATAAAAGTCTTGACATCCGTGGTCAGAGCTGGGAAAAGTTTCTAATCACAAAAATGACAGAAAGTACAAATTTAAATTTTTGCTGTGAGTCACAGCAAAAATTTAAATTTTTATAATTTTTTTTCAGCGAAGACTTTTGGGTCACCCTGAATATGACCCTGAATATGACCATCATGTGACCATGATGTGTTTTTTACTTTTGGGTCACCCTGTATATGACAATCGTGTGACCATGATATGTTTTTTACTTTTGGGTCACCCTGTTTCTTTTGGGTCACCCTGTATATGACCATCATGTGACCATGATATGTTTTTTACTTTTGTGTCACCCTGTATATGACCATCATGTGACCATGATGTGTTTTTTACTTTTGGGTCACCCTGTATATGACCATCGTGTGACCATGATATGTTTTTTACTTTTGGGTCACCCTGTATATGACCATCATGTGACCATGATGTGTTTTTTACTTTTGGGTCACCCTGTATATGACCATCATGTGACCATGATGTGTTTTTTACTTTTGTGTCACCCTGTATATGACCATCATGTGACCATGATGTGTTTTTTACTTTTGGGTCACCCTGTATATGACCATCGTGTGATCATGATATGTTTTTTACTTTTGGTCACCCTGTATATGACCATCTGTGACATGACTATGTTTTCTTTTGGGTCACCCTGTATATGACCATCATGTGACCATGATATGTTTTTTACTTTTGTGTCACCCTGTATATGACCATCATGTGACCATGATGTGTTTTTTACTTTTGGGTCACCCTGTATATGACCATCGTGTGACCATGATATGTTTTTTACTTTTGGGTCACCCTGTTTCTTTTGGGTCACCCTGTATATGACCATCATGTGACCATGATGTGTTTTTACTTTTGTGTCACCCTGTATATGACCATCATGTGACCATGATGTGTTTTTTACTTTTGGGTCACCCTGTATATGACCATCATGTGACCATGATGTGTTTTTTACTTTTGGGTCACCCTGTTTCTTTTGGGTCACCCTGTATATGACCATCATGTGACCATGATATGTTTTTTACTTTTGTGTCACCCTGTATATGACCATCGTGTGACCATGATATGTTTTTTTACTTTTGGGTCACCCTGTATATGACTATCATGTGACCATGATGTGTTTTTTACTTTTGTGTCACCCTGTATATGACCATCATGTGACCATGATGTGTTTTTTACTTTTGGGTCACCCTGTATATGACCATCATGTGACCATGATATGTTTTTTACTTTTTGGTCACCCTGTATATGACCATCGTGTGACCATGATAAGTTTTTTACTTTTAGGTCACCCTGTTTCTTTTGGGTCACCCTGTATATGAGCATCGTGTGACCATTGTATGTTTTTTCTTTTTTCCATGTGTTCCATAATATGGCGGAGAAATTGAGCATGTCCTCTGCTTTCAGCCCTGCGCATTTTTCACTCACGAATTTCTGAGCATTTTTTTTAGCGTGGCGCTCCGACAAGAAGAATATATTTCCAATATTCTTCGCATATTTGCATATTCTGCATGCTTGAAGGGTGCAGGGAGAATATTTTCGAAATGTGCCGAAACGATACACGGGCACACTCGTAAATTTGCTTAAAGCTTTCACGAATTTTCAAAAGTCTCACGAGGGCTTAGCGCTTGCTGCAATGATATTTTCATTTGGAGACTGGGGCGTTTTTCTTTAGTTTGAACAGGCGAGTTTGAATTTGCAAAATATTGCCTGCAGATGGTAAAGCAAACAGCTCTTTTAGGCTGAGCAACCCTAAAACTCCAAGCCTCATACCGCAAGTACCTTCATCAAGAGAAATCCCATGCATTCTGCTCTGTCGCGTGCAAATTCTACTTGACCTCATGTGACCATTTATAAAAACTTGGGTACATGTTATTTTCATGCCACATTCTCGGGTGTTCAAGTAAAGTGCGGGCTCTTCATGCATCCGGAAGGGAAAAAAATTCTTTTAATTTGTGGGGCCCTCTAGGCTCAGAGCTCAACTTCGATCGGAATCGGGTTTCGGTGATGGGTTCTCTGAGTAAAAAACATGGTGATTGAAATGGTTGGCCGAACGTATCAAAGCATTTCTCATTCGAAAAGTGCAATTCGGTGAATTGGCGTTTTCTTCTCAAAGTCCCATTTTCCATGGCGTGTTCACATAAGCCTTTCAAGGCATATTGCGTCTACAAGTATAGTATCTATAGATAAGAGAATAAGATAATTCTTGTACAGTAAATTACCAGCACTTACAATAGGATATCTGTAACTGGATTTGACCTTTCATCAATGAAAATTTGACAGATTACATCCATCGTCGGGATTTTTTATTTTTTACAATTGATGGATTTTTGGATGTTTCGTTCTCGGAGAAATACCCAGTTGAATCTCTGGGCGGAAAATTATCCGATTGCATCTCTTTGGCACCGTAAAAACATGAATTCAAACATGATTGGATTTCTTTCATAAGGAGAATTATTTTGTGAAATATCCGTGCACGGAATGACTTGCAAATGACCTGATTGGATCACCAACGCATATAGAATTACATGATTGCATCTCTATGTATATTTCAAAAATAATAAGCGACATATAGATGTCAGTTGCATGGAGAATTGTCCAATTGATTCTCTTTGGTGCGAACAATTAACTGCATGCTTTTGGAACTTTCCATTTGGAGAATTACCAAGAGTTGATTGAATGTTTGTCTCAAATGAGATTCAAGGTCAAAGTTCACATTGAAAGATTGGCCAACAACGTAAATATCTGGGATCACAAACGGCCGTATTCCCCAAAGCCATTAACCCTAACCCTAACCCTAAGCTTGAAATATAACCAATTTAATGCATATATTTCTGCTGGAAAATTTTATTTCTATAAACAACGATAT
Source organism: Sinentomon sp. SZTP_YWyxl (assembly GCA_030068105.1). Classification (NCBI taxonomy): domain Eukaryota; kingdom Metazoa; phylum Arthropoda; class Protura; order Sinentomata; family Sinentomidae; genus Sinentomon; species Sinentomon sp. SZTP_YWyxl. The sequence continues at coordinate 6,660 of JASGXE010011894.1, forward strand.
TCCTTTTACATCGCTGAGAAAGACGCTTCTGAATTACTATTTTTCAAGCTTTGGTTAGTGGTTTTGGAAATACGGCCGAAAGTTGTTTTGATGGTTCTTAAACCCACAACTTGCAAAATTGCAGTGTCATTGCTGTGAAATCATTCTCATTCCGGTGAAGAAATTTCTGATTGAAATCATAAAGCTTTATGATTTCAAACACCCTGTCAGAAAGCTACAGCAGCGCAGAAAAAGTCAACGGGACCATTTTCGAATACCTGAATTTGAGCGCTTTCTGATAGTTCGTTCGAAATAAGGCAAACATTCGATTTCGCTGGTGGCGTTGAGGAGCTGTGAGGAAATTCAAATGAAACCTTTGTTGTGGCGGCAAAAATAAGTTAATCGGAATCCAGTATAATTCACAAAAATCCTGCAAGTTGATCGGCGCCGTTTGTGAAAATTGACTGACTGGGGGTTCGTTCTCCCTTGATCTCCAGGCACCATGTCTTATGGGTTCCTTCGTGGTCAAAATCAGCTGCTAAAACTATAGCCTGACCTCAACTGGGGCACTCATCAGATACCCTATAAGCCAGAACCGAGCCTGAAGATGAATAATATTTGGGATGAGATGCTCCAAAGTTTCAGCAGATTTGTCGGACCACTTTGGTATTAACTCTTTGCAGATGTGGAACTTTCGTGTCGATGGACCACTGCACCTCACCCTCATGTTCAACTCAACAGCCAATTCAACAGACGGATGCATCTTTCGCAACAATGGAAAAGGAATAAGCGTTGTGCATAGAAATGAAATTTTAGCAACATAAATCTGTCAATTAAATTGGCGGTAACAAGAAGTTGAACCTGACGGTAAATTTCTACGGGAGAATCGCCCGTCTGTCAAAAATTGTTACCTTTGCCTTGCGATATTCCAGGAATCAATGTCGCACATTTTATTCGTGGTGACCACAAAAAGTATTCTGGAACTGGTTGCTTAAATCTTTAGATCGCAGTCATTCCAAAAGTACACAAATCAACCCCTGCAGGGAACACAACCGCAAAAGAAATGAAAAATTTCATACAACGGCAACAAACCAACAATGAAAATGGCATGTTCGAAATATCAACACTTTTCCACATTCAAACGCCAGAAAGCTTTTGAATCAAAAATTTCTCCACCACCGCAGTTTTCAGGCTGACTTTTAATTCTAAGACATGCAAGCGTTCAGCTCAGAGGCGATGCTGTAAAAATTTGAAATAAATGTCTTCATAAATATCAATTGCCACTTCGCGCTGAAAATATCTCTGATTCCTTCAGGAATTTGGGTATTTCCATACTCGATATAACAAAAGGGCGAACGAATTAATGTGTCCTCTTTCAAAAACCGATTGCAATGGAGTCATGTCACATTTTCTTGGCAAGGAAATCAATGGGGAACATTTCTTTGAACACCGTTTGAGTGAGTCAAGGAGGCCTGCATGGGAGAGGGGAGAACGCGTTCTGGAATGCGGTTATGGCTGGAATGCAGACATTCCGCCCTGGCAAATATGGGGGTCGCCTTTCAGAAAACACTTGGGGCTCGCTCGCCATCTTACTTTCTTTCTTGTGCGATGGCAATTCGCCGGATCTGGTGAATCGAAGGGCAGAGAAACGCGTCAATTTTTATAGCACATGCGAATTTGACCATGGAAGTGACCATGACTAGATACGGCCACAGCTTGTGGATCAATCGCTGTGGGTAGAGCAACATAAACATGTTCGTTTGAACGCTGGTAACGTTTTCATTAAAGGGAAACCACTGCGGTTTTCGACAGAGCAACATGTGCACCCAACAATTGTTGTGAGCCAATAGTCAGAGTTTTCGGAAAATCAATGTTTAATGTCGCTTAAAAGCTAATTTTTCACATTTTGTAGACTGTTTTTTCGTAATCGCCACTGAAACTTGGAAATTTGCAAAATATTTGCAATTTTCTCTAGTCGGCCATCGTAGAATAGTAGTTGCTTGGTCGAAGTGATCAGGAATGACGCATATTTTTTTTCCAATCCACTTCCGCGGACGGTAGCATCGCAACAGCCAATCCCGTCGTCTGAATTTGTGATGTCATCAATTTTGGCATTTTTGCCTTGCCACCGCTTTTTGCCATTTGGCATGTTTGCCACCGCTTAGCAACTCTTTGTTCGGTCACAATAGGGTTAGGTTCGGTTGGGTTAGGTTAGGTTAGGTCAGGATAGGTTCGGTTAGGATTAGTTTCGAAAATAAAATGTTGAAATTGGCTGCAATTCCCAACAGCCAATCAGAGACGCGCTTGCGGAAGTGGATTGGGGATAAAATATGCAGGAATGACAGCAGCATGCGCACTGCAATTTGACCATTGAGTTTGGGAGCATCGAATCCGGAACGCGAGTGCAATCTTTGAATTTCAAAGGGGCACGTGTTCAAAAGCCTGGCATGAAGTCCAATATTGAGAACTTATTTTGCTCAGCAGGCAGAAGAAGGCTTCAAAAATGGACAGAGTCTGTCCAGGGCTTTCGAGATTGCGTCTTGCGTCACATGTTTTTCTGAAAAATTTCGCTTGGGTCAAGGATTCCTGTAAATGCCAGGGGATGACTTGGTCGGCAACAGCAAGCGCCTGGGGGAACCCCCCATCACCGTCTTCACCACCCGCTGTGGACACGAATATGGCGGTCCTTCTCGAAGTGAACGCTCTTTGCTGGCACCCCATTTTGGAAAGCATTACAAAATATTCCCACCGCCCACGAAATCGTTTGCGGCTCATCTCCAGGGCGTCTCGAAAATTCAGCAGAAAAACTAAGTCGAAATTGCAGAATGACATTTTTCATTTGAGGCTTTGTTTGAAAGATTGTGGTCTGTTCGTAGAAGTGTTTAAAAAACCGTTAGTCCGACGAAACCTCCCTTATGTTCTCACTCGTCGATTTGTTGATGTGGGATGGATTTTGCAATGCTTCATGCTCTGTCCATACAAACAGATCTGGTAAGTGCCGCGGAAGTCACCGGAGAGAAAAAAGATGCTCTGCATTTTCGACTCATAATGGTCCCAGGAACAGGCAGATGTGGTTATGTTTGAGCATTTTTGGAATACCCTGTACATAGACAACAGGAAATGAACGATGAACGATGAACGAAGACCAGTCGTTTTGCTCGCCTTCTTTCTTCGTCCGAAAATGATGAATTGCGTCGGAAATCAAAAGGCCATATATTCCGTATTCCCTTGCCTTACCAAAAGGCAAAATGGCGACTCGTGGCGCGCTTCACATTCACTTTTATAACACCGTCATTTTTACTATTTGTTGTATACATATAGCAAATTTAATGAGCTGAAGTCACTGGTAACATCATCCTTTCGCCAGACGCTGAGCAACGATGTTGTGTTCATAAAATGTAGGGACGATATTTCTGCCAACAGGTTGTCCCACAAAAATAATCCACTTTAATTATTTCCACAAATATCCTGCCAAATTTTCGGCACCTGTTTCTACGAGACTCTGAACGGTTATCGGTAACAGTTCCAAGGATCTGTCTACCACCGCGTCGCCGAATAATTTTAGAAAAAGAAAAAACATTCCTCTTTTGAGGTGCGGCGGATACGTTGGCTCATATTCAGAGACGCGATGGATGCGACGGATGCGGTGGAAAGATTTTGTAGATGTGGTGGATGCGGTTGCAGGCAGGTCTTTGGAACTGTTGCCGTTTCCATGCAGGTGCATCCATGGAAAAATTGCGGGACGGTTATTCGTGGTGGAAAGCTGCGGTGGATGTGGTATTCTGCAGATGTCAGATTTTGACCTCGGTTGTCAAAGAGGATTTTCAATTTCTGCAGCATTGAGTTTTTTTCTAAAATCTGAACAGCCGCAATTCTTTTCACATATGAGCACATTAATTCCGCGGCCAGAATACTTCGTTGTTCACCATCGCTCATCGATATCGGAAACTGATTTTGTCACGCAATTGATTCATCAAACACCCTGCATTATGTAATAAAGACCTCTGTCAGCTTTACGTACACCACGAAGGGCAGCTTTAGCTAAGAGAGAAAGGAAAGGAGGAAGGAGTAAGGAGTGAAGGAGTAACAGGCGGACATGTGTTGGCGACATCGAAAACATGATTTATGGCCTTCTGAACCTTAATCATGTCAAAGGAAAAAAACTAAAATGTGTCGTGATAAATTTATCCCTGCCGGCCTTTTTACTGATGTCTGGGTAATATGTGTGCCTGCTCTTCGTATCACAATAATTATATTTCATAAGCAAAGTTATTTATGTGTATAAGCGTCCTTATAGATCTCATGTTTACTAAAATGAGTAACAAAACTCAACTTGTCCTGTAGCTTCGCGTTGTGATCTGGCCAAAACTGGAATCCGAGACACCAGCCAACCTCAGGAGATTCAGCAATTTTGTGAAGCAATTAAACTGGGTTAATCATTACAGAAACTGGATGGCGCCTGAATTGGCCAGGCATTTCTTCTTTCTTCTGCATGTTCGGAGACTTTTGGCGGTTGGGTGTATTGAGAAGCTCTCTTTCTTTCTCTCACTGCGGTTATCCTTAGATCATGAGTGCAGCTGGTATAAAAGAAATTGAGCCCTACATGTGCAATATGGGAAGCCGTGTACGTATGCAAGCACAACCCAATCCATTCTCACGCAATTGTCTTCTTACAGAGAAAATATTTATCAAGTTGTAAAACCCCAAACGCATCTTGACTTTGGAGACACTCATTAAGCCAATTCTCGGGCAGTGTGCGGCTGTTCGCGCATCTTGGCCTCTTTTCTGGTGCGCCATCCTGATATGACTTTATTCACGTACATCAAGGGCTTTTTTAAAATACAATGGTGAAATAAAGAGGTACCTACACTCTAAACACGAAGTTCAGTTTGGAACACAACAAGGGATTAGATAGGAAGTGTTCTTTTAAGAACATCAATGGAACACTTGGTCTGTAATTGGAACACAGTTAGTGTTCCATTTCCAGCAATTTGGAACACTTAAGATGTTCCGTGTTCCAAGAACACACTGAGTCTTCCTTAAATATTCTTAAAAGAACACTTCCTCTCTAAGCCCATGTTAAAAAAATATCGCGTTCGAAACCGAACTTCGTGTTTAGAGTGTAGGTACCTCATTCTGTATCCTCTTGTCCGGTCTATTGTAATTCTACAACTGATTTTTTTCTTCCAAACGTTTTTTCACGTTTTGGCGGTCGCTACTTTTAGACGTAGAGATCGAAAAGATGAGTGCTCAAAACATATAGGTATTTCTTAAATAGGCGTTCCGGAAAGATAAGTCGTGAATGAGCCTACCGGCACGCGCACGCGAGCGAAATGTCGTGAAATTTGTACGAACGGATCCCAAAAAAAAAGTCATTTATTGGTGTTGCCCTTCTCGGGGTATACTGGCGGCGGAAAAAGATTACCCAAACATGTGAAAAATTTCCATTCTTGAGATTTTAGCAAAAACTCCATGCTGTGGAAATAAAAGATCCTCTTTCATCACTAATGTCAAAATCTGACACCTCCAGAAAGCTCCGTTGCAATTTGGCACTTTAATTTCAACCAAATGCATAAGAGTAAAAAGAAAGAAAAAAAAGTTTCGGAGGCAACAATCAAATGGGAAAAACACATGTATGAGTAATCTTTTTCCGCCGCCACTATACAACGGACATGAGCTTTAAAAAACGAAAAATCATTGATGAAAGTTCGAATAAAATGTCGAGAAAAATGTGTTAAAGTAAAATGTGTTCTGTCAAAATTTTGCTGAAGCGTTCCACTGGTGAAACATTTTCAGTGTTCTCGACCATTACAAGTGAGCAGCAGAAATCGAGTTTTCTGCGAACTTTTGTCGATGCGCTTTCAAAATGCCATTCTCACCTTGTGGATTCTTCCGTGTGGTAACGGTTTACCGGCTGCTGTGCTCACAAGCCTGTCTGCAGACGTCCGATGCTCTGCCGACAATGCCATAATTTTTTGAAAATGAAACATAATCAAACGCTAGGTGCAGTAAGAGGCAAACGTACGAGGGCTCTGACTATGAAACTGTGCACACTCTAAACCGGAAGTTCAGCTTGGAACACCATATTTTCACATGTGCTTAGATGGGAGGTGTTCTTTTAAGAGCACACGTTTTGTTTTTGGAGCACTATTAGTGTTCCAAATGGAACACTTATAGTGTTCCGAAACACCTAATGTGTTCCAAATCTGTGACATTGCTGTCACAAATTTGGAACACATTAGGCGTTTCGGAACACGATAAGTGTTCCAAATGGAACACTAAAAGTGTTCCAAAAACAAAACGTGTGTTCCTAAAAGAACACCTCCCATCTAAGCCCATGTTAAAATATGGTGTTCCAAGCTGAACTTTCGGTTTAGAGTGCAGTCAAATCAAAAAAAGACGATAACACAACGTTTGTTTTCAGTGTTTTCATTGTCTGACTGCAGTTTAATCGCCTCACACCTTTATGAAAAAACAAACAATCATTTTAACTTTTCACCTTTTCACAGTAATGTTCAAATTAAGTGATCGCTGCTTACGAAACTATACCATTTTTGCTTCTTTTCAGATCCTCCAGTTGTCACTCTTCGTCTCGGTAGAACGCTCAATCCGACAGATATCAAAGAAGGTGATGATGTCTATTTCGAGTGTCTGGTTGACTCGAATCCTGAAATAGCCAAACTGAAATGGGTGAACGATGTTAGTTGTTAGAGCTCTCTTTGACTTTTTGTCGCGGCTCGCATTTCGTTTGTTTTGTTTTTCCGTTTGGTGCACGCTATCCGTCGCCAATTAGGCAGGGGGTTTTCTTTTGCCTAGCAGAGACAACGAGGTTCGATTGTGAATCCGTAGAAGTGGAAATCAAAATTTTTTAAAACTTTCATTTCACTTGAAACTAAAATTTTAACACTTTCGATTTGTGTCCCGGCAGACTTCACCTTAAAGACATCGCTTCTGGTCAAAGGTAAATTGCACTCCCGAATCCGAAGTGCCGCTTTGAAACACCGTAATCTTAATTCTTTGACATTTGCACATTGTGGTTTGTGGACCCGCCATTTTTTCACATTTTTGTTTGGATCAATCACAATTTGGATTGCTACTTTTTGAGGTAATTTTTTTAGCCTTTATCCACCAACTTGTGCTTTTTTTACTCTTTCACCAACCTTTAGAGAAAAGCTCTATCCAACACCTCCTGCAGAATTCAAAGTACTCTTACTTTTGCTTTTTCGGGATAAAGATTTTTCAAACTCACACTTTCCCAAGACAAGAATTTATCTATAAAAGTAGAAATTTTTAACAATAGTTGCTAAAAATCGATCAACAGTTATATCTTCCCAGAAGCGGATGATGACATCAAATCCCAGATGACGTGACGCAGAAATCACAGTTTTCGCACGCTCACCGAACTTTAATGGCTGCTATATCCCTTTAACATAACATGAGATCTTCGAAATCCAGGAAGCTTCCAGGCTTTTCGTTGCACAAATCCGGGATCAGACTAAATTGCAAAAATTCCGAATAGATTGAAATTCCTGGGATTTTAATTACAATGATGAGGACATTATAATATTTCTCCACGCGTCGTGACCCTGCATAGCGAGAGAGCGAACCCCGATTCACTGTAGTCTGGCCACAAGCGGCCCTGTTTCTTATTAGCGAAAATATTTCGGTGGCAGGGGAAGCAGCGGGCGCTCCCTCCAAGTCCACATCAGGCAAATTTTGTATACACTCCTCATCAAAAGTCTTCGGACGTAGGAGTTCATAATTAACTCAGTCGCCATTTAGAATCAATGGCAGCATGCTCCGCAAAACAAAACATCATGACACTCGTGTGAGACGTAAAGTTGAACCAAGCCCGTTGAAATTAGATGTCCCCTGTAATAACAAGTCCTTTAAATATCGCTGTTCGAGGACTTTCGATAAGCTTCGTCCAGAGCCAATTGACTGCGACAACATCCCACAACGTATGCGTATACCTACGTTGGGCCGGCAAACATGGTGGATGAAAAGGGCC
>JASGXE010011895.1:0-13361 GCA_030068105.1 Sinentomon sp. SZTP_YWyxl
GACTTAATCTCCTCTATGAAAGGAGCTGAGGAAGCTTTCTATCGCTGAATGTTTTTGGGAAACATAGTTACGAAATGCTGCTTTGTAGTCAGCAGCACTCTGGTCTGAACGACCCCTTCGGCGGAAGAGCTTTCTCAGTTTCTTTGTTTGAATGACGGAGATCTTTTTTAAACCAGGGAGGTTTTACAGCCGAGACAATCTGTTTTTAAGGGACATATAGCTCCAAGGATTCCCTAACAATATTTGAAAAGACAACTCATAGTTTATTAACATCGTTAAAATTTGGATGCACATTTGAGCGAAAAACGTCATATTTTGACAGAAAGACATAGCTATCAGGTCAGCTTGATCATACAGCCAAACCGATTTACTTGTGCGTTCAACTTTGGGCTTAGAAAAGTTTAGCCGTCAAAACCAGCTTGTGATCTGAGATACCCTCTTCCACAGATGAATTGAGAACTATATCCGTTGGCCGCATGAGGGAGACATCCAAAAGATTTTTGGATCTAGTGTTAGCGTTTGTGAATTGAAACAAGTTATATTTGGATGCAAACGAGAGAGCAGACAGCACTTACCACTTGCCCATACAACGGGTTTGGTTCAACCTTCCCGTCTTTCCAGTTTATACTAGGCAAATTTTTAGGTCGCCCAGAATCACAAGTGGTTTGCGAACACACTCAAGTAATTTAAGGCCATTGAGACATTCGTAAAGGGCATCAAATAAAACTGAATTTACATCATGGGGGCCGTAAGCCGCCACGAGGTAAAGGCATAAAGAACCATTTTCAGAAGAAATTAGACAAACCAAAAACTCATAAAAAGGGTGGCAAAAAAGGACAATACAATTTAAGCAGGATTTTACGCATACGCAGATTCCACCTCCGCATCTTTCACCATCATTTCGGTCTCTTCTGAAAACATTAAAGTCAGGGGGGAAAATTTCTGAATCTTTAACAACTGGAGAAAGCCATGTTTCAGTGCAGATCACAATTTCGGGCTCATATAATTCAAGTAAAGAGCCGAAATCAGCCACCTTGTTTTTTAAACTTCTGAAATGGGAATGAAGAATTTTTAGAACTGACCTATTATGGATTTTTCTTGACCCTGACATTTTTCCGTTTAGAAGAAACCGATAATCACACATCCGAAGGTGCACGTTCAGCAGGTATAGCGGCTGCAACTTATTGTCAGCAGGTTGAGTAACGTAAGAGGTTTGGTCATGAACAGCGATCCTCAAGCAAAATGAAGATACATCAACCCTCATTGCACCGGATTTGCACGACACTAAACTTTGAGGATCAAGAACACATGAATTGGCCGAAAAAGTTGTAAAAAAAGACCTCACAGAGCGTTTTATTCTACGTTAGAACATTGCGATGGGTAAGATGGGGATGCAGAGATGGAGCAGCGTGACTTATTTGCATTTACCTGGGCAGAATGCCACGAGCAGCTAAACGGTTTTTTGACATAGTATTAACAAAAAAGTTCAAAGCATGTACGAATTGATATTGGCCAACTTCAGTAAGATGGCAGCCATCCTTTTGAGTCACGTTGGATGGAAGTCGTAGTTTATACCAGCGAACCAAATACACCTTGATGAACAGTACCTCCAGAACTCACTGTTTATATCGTGGATAATTCTGGAACTGATGTCGGATCGCTTGATAATACCAGACACTGCGATATTTCTCAAATTTAGAGCTTTAAATTTAACCGGCTCACTAGCTCCGCAAGCGCACATCCATAAAGGACAACCATTGCTTGTAAGAAAATTGCTGAAGATGTGAAACGGAAAAAGATACTGTATATGCTGGTAACAATTTCAAAATAAATGGCGGAACGATCAAGGGAAATTTTGATGGCAATATTATCTGGAAAAAATATTGAAACACTGTAATGGGTTGATAACTTTCACATTCTGTATTCAAGGATAGGACGTTTCAAAGTGTAGGTCTAACATTCCTAAGTACTTGAAGTTCGCAAGTTCTAAGGCCGAGGAAATAAAAAAAAGGTAGGGTATGCATGAATATAATAATAATCATGATATTCGTATACTAACCGAGAGAAATAAAAGAAAAATAGATTTCCTAATTCCATTCTACATGGATTATCGAACATTAGCAAGTACGTATATATCTGCTCAGTTGTCATTGCCGATCTGCGAAAAAACTTGTTCTTTAAATTCCGTTAGACATCACTCTCGTTTACAAATCTAGCGGATCACAGATGACAAATGCCTCCTCTTTTTTACAGTTTTAGAAATGCAGCGGCCAACAATGGAGCTCCTCGCAAAAAACGACCTTGGTAATTGGAAATGTATTGCATTTTGTTGTAGTCAACGTAATAAAAAACTTTTAAGTGGAGGCCCTACCTTGCAAATATGTGTTCTGCGGATATAGCGGTGGTGGCGGGATTCCTGGAAATATCAAAAATCGAGTTGAAAAAATTCCTATGAACGTGAAAAATTCAGTTGAAACGAAATCTCTACCACTAGTTCGATAAAATGATCTCTCGTTGCATGTCTCACAAATACGTGGTTGGTAGATTCATCCATGAAGGTCAACCATTGCCTGATAAGAAAATTGCTGAATGTGTGAAACGGAAAAAGATACTGTTTATGCTGGTTTCAATTTCAAACAAATGGCAGAACGATCAAGGGAAAATTGATGTCAATATTATCTGGTAAAATATTGAAACACTGTAATGCGTTGATGACTTTCACATTCTGAATTCAGGGTTGAGGACATTTCAATGTGTCGGACTAATATTCCCAAGTACTTGAAGCTCGCAAGTTCGTAAGTTCTCAAGTTCGCAATAATGAAAAGCATGATATTCGTTTACACAACCGAGTGAAATGAAAAACAAATACATTTCCTGATTCCATTATACATAGATTTTCGAATATAAGCAAGTATATCTGCTCAGTTGCCATTGCCGATCTGCGAAAAAAACTAATTCGTTCAATTCCGTTAGACATCACTCTCGGTTACAAATCTAGCGGATCACAGATGACAAATGCTTCATCTTTTTTACAGTTTTAGAAATGCGGCGAACAACAGCGGAGCTCTTCGCAAAATCGCAAAAAACGTCCTTGCTAATTGGAAATGTATTGCATTTTGTTGTATTCAACGTAAAACATCAACTTTGAAGTGGAACCCCTACCTTGCAAAGATGTGTTCTGCAGATAGGTTTGGGGTGGCCTGATGCCTGGAAATATATCAAAATTCAGTTGACAAAATTCCTGTAAACGTTAAAAATTGAGATAAAACGAAATCACAACCACTAGTTCGATAAAATGATCTCCCGTGGAAGTGTCACAAATACATATTTGGTAGATTCATCCATAAAGGACAATCATTACTTGACAAGAGAATTGCTGAAGATGTGACACAGAAAAAGATACTGTTTGTGCTGGTAACAATTATTTCAAATAAATGGCAGAACGATCAAGGGAAAATTTGATGTCAATATTATCTGGTAAAATATTGGAACACAATAATGCTTGATGACTTTCACATTCTGAATTCAATGTTGAGGACGTTTCAATGTGTAGGACGAAAATTCCCAAGTACTTGAAGTTCGCTGAAGCCGCGTTCAGTGTTATCGTGAAAACCAATCATATTGCAGTCAAGTCTTTGTGCATCGCATTGAGATTAGCTCTCCAGATCGAGACGGATGCCTCTAAATCAATAGCCTCTACCAAACGGCCGCATGGACTTTCGTTGCTGCAATACAATTTGCAAACAAATTGCCCGCGCTAAAATATGGCAATGGGACAATGCTTTAATTCAAGCAGATGCTTGTTCTTCAGATTTTAAAATTAAGCAGTTGCATGGATATTCATATCGAATTGTCTTACTTAAGTAAAACTACGAGTAGAATAATTTTTAAACAATCAGCTAATCGTTACGGAAAGTAAAGGGTGGCACACTATATAAAAAAGCTAGTGCCCATTGCTTTCAGTGGATGTAACTGTTCAGGAGAAAATGCTGCCAATGCCCCTAACTTTTTTATACTTACTCAGACATTCAAAATAGCCGGGCCATAGGAGATTTTTGTCAGACTTTTGAAGCACGGGACAATGTTATTCCCCATCTAATAAGCGCTGTTAAATGCATTCCTTCGTGTAATGTGTTTTGCAGCGCATGAGAAATGGGGTATTACATTGCACCGTATTTGGGATGTTATTATGCAGCTGAATTTTCCGAAACAACTTCACATTATCAATTAGCTTGAACACACGAACATCAAGGGAAATCGAAATAAAAAAACCAATTTTCGCCGCTTTTCTGAATCGGCGTGTCAATGCCAAGAAACACCACTTGATAAGGATGTTCTCTGCCACCATATTGAAAAGCTCAGTCGTGCAAATATGTCAAATGCGGAGCACTGATATAAGCCCTTAAGGAATGAAAAAAATGAGCCCAGTGAGCCCGCAATTGAAAACCAGCCATTGTACAAAAGCCCGGCGTTTGAGTATACGAGCACATGCTTTATGTGCGAATGCGAGGTTTAATGGCTTTTTGAACCAAACTTCCCCAAATTCGCCAAAACATAAAGACGGAGCTTTCAAGACAGTTTCGGGAGAAGAACCTCCACGCACACTTAGATTGACATGAGTCAGATACACTCCAAACGATTCAGAGGAATGAAGGAGCATTTAAGCAAACGCGAAGGAGAAAAATCACCCCTTCTGAAACGCAATGGTTAATAAGCCGTATAGGTACGGCATAAAAGGTATGCACTATTAAGCACACTGGCATAAAAATTATCGGGGATAGAGAATAATCATCTCCCGGAAATACAATTAGCTTGCAAATAAGAATCAGAGCTGCAGTTAAATGACCCTTTGAAAATCCATGACGTTAAAACCAGCGTGACTCGAGAGAAATGACCCAACGGAGGAGCTGTAATCGCTTGAAGATAAGGACTGCAGGAAAATATGCTCACTGAAGTTCCGAAATCATGAACCGAGCCATCGTATTCTTCTCGTTCTGGGGATGCGCTACCTGTTTCCCAGTTCATTTGAGTTCCACTAAGCGAATTCATTTGGAAGGCATTAACTGTACAGATACAAAAATATTATTGATCCCAAGACAGCTTTTTCCATTTGTCCGTTGCCTCCTTTATCCAAGCAGAAGTACTTAAAAAAATCGACATCACAACAAAGGTTAAAAGGGAGAACTTTGTTTCTGTTGCAAAGTTTAGTTTTTCTAAAGTTGCATTGTTGCCCCGTTTGAGTGCATGTGTGGCTGCCCCATTTGCTTCTGTGTGTGGAATCACTCGGTAAGCCCAAAAAGGTGAAAAAGCGTACCTGATCTGGAGTTGTTGAGTCGACTCTGGGAACCACTGCCACGAGGTCTTCCTGTGGTTAGAGGGAAGTAGGAGAGGGTACATTAATTGGGGCTGTTTTGGACTATGTAGAACAGTGCAATTTTCATTCCCGTAATGATTATGCCCAGACAATAAAACTATTGAGTTTCGAAAGGAATGTGGGGAAATACTCCTTTTTGGCCAGGACAACAATTAGTGGAACCAATCGCCTGAGTACCCTTTTAATCTTTCCCTCATCAACGGTGCCTTTACTGACGTTTGCCAACGAGTTCTTTGTGTTCTTGACGCGTTTGTTTGAAACCTTTGCATTCTCTGTTTTTATTGATTCTTTCGTGTTGTAAATTTTTGTATTCAATTTGACAAGGGGTTCACCCCAAAAATGAAGAAATCAGGTCAATTCAATCATCAGTTATCATTGCAAAAAGTGTGGCAGGCATAAAATAAGGGAAATAACTGCGTTGGCGTAAATGCTTAGAAAGAAAGGCTCTTTGGACAATTGCTGATGGAAAAGTGTTCATAAATCTCAAACACTCCGCGTCTCTCATTCCCAATGCCCGTACGAATCGAATTTTTTCGCTAACAAATTATTATGTTCGTTATATCTCTATTTCGGAAATTCGTGTGCGGTTGTCAAATTGCTTACACCTCTGTCACGGGGTGAATTAATTCTTGTAGCCAAGCTCCTACTTGTGATTCATTTTTCTCACACAATCGCCATTTTTGCCATCTATAGTTGTCAAATACATCCGCACCCGTTTCCCAAATTTCTTGATAAAAGGCGAAATATCCCTCTGCTTAATGAATTTAAATTCCACGTGGGATATTTTTCAAATTTGCCTGAGTTTGATGTTTTGGTGACCGAACGGCAAAATGCGGCTTTCATACCCGGACCACGAGCTGGTTCATGCAATCATTACTAATTGATTGAAATCATAATATGCATACTTATTGGCACTCAGAAACAGATGTTATTGTTACATTTGTGGAATTTGGTAGCCGTTTTCCAGTGGTCCGTGACTGACCATCTTGGAAATGGTCATTTCAATAAACAATATTCACGAGAGCAAAACATGCATCTAACAATTGGCAAACGATATCCACAAATATCAGGATATTGCCATATTGGAGCCGATTTTTTCCCTAAATATTTTCATCGGAGATGAAAATGGTGAACCCGCTCGCAAAAGTGTGGTCGCTTCCAGTGACACATTCAACCTCAGAATTCACGAAATAGCCATTTCTCGGATTTCATTAGGCATATTTCGGACATTGCATAATGCGGAGAATAGGTGCCTTTAGGCAATCTTTGATTCGTGGCGAAATTAGATACCTAATCAGATATCAGAGCCATTTCGACTTTTACCAAACACTTCACTAGTTAAGGCGCTGTCCCACGATGCGCTTTTTTCAGCATGCGTGATGCGGATTTTCCCGCACATTCGAAAACGCATCGTGTGACATGGGTCACAGGTGCGGGAAAATCACGCATGCGGGAAAATACGCGTCCGCACGAAAAGTTAAAAATTTTGAACTTTTTCCGCATCCGCACGGCCAGAAAGAAGGCAGGCCAGCCGCCTCATCCGATCGCTGTGTAATCTCTGTGCAGAATCACCACGCCTCATTGCAAGATTGTCGTCCGCGAGTTTGGAAGTCACTTTTCAAATTCATCAATTCTGTCCCACATGGGAAGAGCTTCAACTTGTTTTTGGAATATTGAGCTTCCTACAGTGGGAACCGCCACATGCAAGCAATTATTAATTAAAATGCATGGGATTCGGAGAGTTCATTATTGTGCAGGCCTCACTATCGGCAAACCACACGTCCTTATCTGCACATGCTAGTATTGCTATAATTGCTTGCAGGTTTCCTTAATTGCATGCAGGCGTCCTTATCTGAACATGCAAGTATTGTTAATTGTTTGCAGGTTTCCTTAATTGCTTGTAGGCGTTCTTATCTTCACATGCAAGCATTGTTAATTCTTTGCAGGTTTCCTTAATTGCATGCAGGCGTCCTTATCTGAACATGCAAGTATTGTTAATTGTTTGCAGGTTTCCTGAATTGCTTGCAGGCATCCTTATCTGAACATGCAAGTATTGTTAATTGTTTGCAGGTTTCCTGAATTGCTTGCAGGCATCCTTATCTGAACATGCAAGTATTGTTAATTGTTTGCAGGTTTCCTGAATTGCTTGCAGGCGTCCTTATCTGAACATGCAAGTATTGTTAATTGTTTGCAGGTTTCCTTAATTGCATGCAGGCGTCCTTATCTGAACATGCAAGTATTGTTAATTGTTTGCAGGTTTCCTGAATTGCTTGCAGGCATCCTTATCTGAACATGCAAGTATTGTTAATTGTTTGCAGGTTTCCTGAATTGCTTGCAGGCATCCTTATCTGAACATGCAAGTATTGTTAATTGTTTGCAGGTTTCCTGAATTGCTTGCAGGCGTCCTTATCTGAACATGCAAGTATTGTTAATTGTTTGCAGGTTTCCTTAATTGCTTGCAGGCGTTCTTATCTTCACATGCAAGCATTATTAATTGTTTGCAGGTTTCCTGAATTGCTTGCAGGCGTTCTTATCTTCACATGCAAGCATTGTTAATTCTTTGCAGGTTTCCTTAATTGCTTGCAGGCGCTCTTATCTGCACATGCAAGTATTGTTAATTGTTTGCAGGTTTCCTGAATTGCTTGCAGGCGTCCTTATCTGAACATGCAAGCATTGTTAATTCTTTGCAGGTTTCCTGAATTGCTTGCAGGCGTCCTTATCTGAACATGCAAGTATTGTTAATTCTTTGCAGGTTTCCTTAATTGCTTGCAGGCGCTCTTATCTGCACATGCAAGTATTGTTAATTGTGTGCAGGTTTCCTTAATTGCTTGCAGGCGTTCTTATCTGCACATGCAAGTATTGTTAATTGCTTGCAGGTTTCCTTAATTGCTTGCTGTTTTGGCGGTTCTGGGCCACCGTAGCTTCCTTTGGTTTGCATGCCAGTGCGATGCTTCGATTACATTTCTCTTGTTTGCTTCGAATGTTGCACATTCAAATTTTGCTGCTTTCGTGTGAAACATGGATCAAGCCAGATGAAGCGAATTTTCTTTACTCGACGCCAAATCAAGCCAAATCTACAATCGTTATAGAATCTGATGCAAGACCTCCCGGTCTACGACTGATGGAAAATTAGCCTTGTACCCCACAGGGGGCAACCACCATGACTCAAGAATAGATCAATTCGGCGAAAAACGACAAAAAGTGGCCCAAAGCGGACCAAACCTTTTCCCTCGATCCCAAATGAAGCCAAATTTTTGCAAAATCGCATTCAGGATATCCCGCTCTGCAACTGGCGCGAAATCAAACCTTGCATCCCACGAGGGTCAACGGCTCCAAAGCGGAAAAATTCGGTGAAAACGGAAGGAAGCCCAAAAGCCAAAACGTTTTCTTCGATTTCAGTTGAATGCAGAGCAGAATTGGGCTACCATTGTGGGGCATAGTTCTCCTTGCGAGCCAAGGTGTGTGCAACAAGGTAAAAGGTCGGACCACCAGCCGAATGGCTAATGCGATGTGGTTTGATTCAGGATCATCATCAGCATCATCGTGGAGTCATATGGACAGATGCAGAATCGGTTTCGGGACATCGGGTTCTGCGATTGTCGCAAAATCAAACTTTCCATATTGGCCCAATCGATCATTGGACCAAACGAACAATGGACCAAATGAGCAGGTCCGGTTTCGGCGACTGCAAATCGAGCCAAACGTTTTGGCTTGTTTTGGCATGCGGGCAGGAACTTTACTGTTAAATTTCCCCCTTTTCAGCTAATTTACCCTTTTTGGGGTTACAGGTGTTAATTTTACCGCAGGGTCAAAGTTATACTTTGCGTCAGCGCCGAACAGTATGTCCTTAAACCGATTCTGCAAAATATTTGGCTTGATTTGGTCTCAAACGAATAAATACGAGTAGTTTGGGCTTGAAATGATGATAATTTTGCTGCAACACCAAAAAGGGCTATTTGCAGTTTCTTCGCCGAATTTGCATATTCTGGAGTTCGCCGTGGTTCGACTTTACATGTGTTGCAAAACCTCTGAATCCCATTGTATAAAGATTTGGCTTGGGCGCGAGGATAACGTTTTGGCTTGATTGATACTTTTGCCGTTTTTCGGAAAATTCAAAACAATTTTGGGGTTGCCATATTTTCTCGCCGCATGGGGGGTCGAAGGACTTCCTTCAATCTCAGCACTTGTTTTGTCTTACTGAATTCTATTCTGCAAAGATTTTGTTTGATTTGGGCTCCAGGAAAAGTTCTGCCTTGATTTCAGCTACTCCTGCCATTTTGCGCCAAATTTTCCTTTTTTGTGGTTGTCGTTGTTGACCGGGATGGGAGCAAGATTAGATTTTGCATCAGTCGCGGGACAGTAGATGTCCTGAGTCCGATTCTGCAAACATTTGCCTTGATTTGGCCTCGAAGTGTTGGCTTGATTTGACGGGTTATGTAAGGACATCAAACGGGGGACAACTGTTCAATCGAACGCAGCTTTTCTTGAAACAGCTTATTACAGCTAACAAGATTTGGAGGGACAAAAAAATCACAAAACCGTCTTGGCGATGATCAATACAGGTGTCTCCTGTGCTCTCTTTGGGAATGCGCTGTTTTGAACAAAATTAAGAAACGCAAGATACGTGACATGGAGATCGCTATCTTTGGAATCTTTTTTCTTGCGGTTAGGTTAGGTTCGTTTTGGTCAGGTTTAGAGAGGTGAGTCCAAAAATACAAGAAATGGCAACATTAGAAAATGATAGATTAGATTTGTGGTTTGGCTAGGTTTTAAGTTGGTTTATTTATTTATTACATTTATTTCGATTTTATTTGCTAAACCATGGTGCAAATGTACCAATGATGAATATTTACAAAAGCCAGGTCAACAATAATTAAATGCAGCAGCTGAAGTGAAATGTTAATGAGGTGCACAAAGACAAAAAAACAGCAATTGCATGAACTTGTGAATTTTCAGGAACAGAAATAAAAGTTCAATTGGATTCAATGTGGCAGGTATTGCCTTGTGACATGAGTGATTGCGCGAAGTAATGGGGGGTGGGTATGCGAAATTGAAAATCGGGTATGCGAAATTGAAAATCATGAGTGGCTTTTATGTTTTGAAAGTTTTCAGTGAAGAATGGTGGGATCTTAATTAATGTTTTGTCTTCCAATATTTCAAAAAGAAATGCAAGCCTTTTCTCATATTTTCGGGTTCTGAGAGTGTTGAGCCCTTTTGATCATTAGCGTAGAAGTGACACTGGTGTTCATATATTCCCGTAATGAATCTGGCTAATGAATCTGGCTGCCGATCGTTGTACTTTTTCGACAGCATCAACATGAAAGACAAGGAATGGATCCCAAACTACAGACGCATACTCAAGGTGCGGTAAAACGGTGGCATTATATGCTAATAGTTTTGATTTCTGTTCCCATGTGAGATATTCCTGCGCAAAAACCCTATAGGGCTGAATTAGCGTTGTCAATAGATGCAGTGACTTGCATCCCCCAGTCCAAATGCTCATGAAGTCTGACTCCAAGATATTTGAAAATTGTCGCAGAGGTCACAAGTTCTTTGAAAAATTTCGTGCTTGTGAGTAAGGAATGGCTCACTTGGTTCTTCGGGTGGAAGAGTAGAAAAGCGCACTTTGCGAAGATGTTAATATCCATATACACTCTCCGAAGGAAGGGATCAAAATTTGACCCAAACCACTGGGTTAAAAAATATTGGGTCAAATGCACCAAATGTTGGGTCAAAAATTGACACATTCGTTGGGGTCAAATAAACCAAAAGTTGGGTGATTTTAAGCGAGTTCCTTCACCATTGATGAAGGGCATCCAAGTTGTCTTGTAAAGTTTTAGTGTCACTGCTATCCTCAACAAATGTTTACAGGACAATGTCATCAACAAAAAGCCTTGTGTTTCAACTAATTATATCGAAAATATCATCAGCAAATAAAGTAAAATGCAGCGGGCCCAATGCACTCCCTTGAGGAAACCGCAGAGATAATGATTAGGACAGAACAGGTTTTGGCCGCAGTGGCGCATTCCCAAAGAGAACACAAGGAACGCCCTGTTGGAAAAGTTGAGTTCGGTTGCCACCTTGCCACATGTTCGCAGCCTTTTACTGCTGAGCTCGATGATTGTCCCCACTGGATGTAATTGGCCCCCCGTATAATGTCCGTAAACCAAAGTGGTTATTTTGACTTGACCTTTTCAAGAAAGAAACCCTTTCTGTCTGCCTGTTTGGGGAATTGATTTGCTCGTTTTCTGCTTTTGAAATTCTGTTTTGAAAACTAGAAACATAACTTGATCCTTGTGACAAAATCAACAATGAGTACAACTCATCGCAGCTTCCGAATGCCTCCTTGCAGAAAAGTGTCAGCTCAGCTCCAAAATACCCGCACACGTGTGGCCCCCAGACAACATGCGTGAAAATACGCATGCTGAAAAATCCGCATCCCGCATGCTGAAAAACACGCATCGTGGGCCAGCACCTTTAGTGTTGTATCTGGATAGTCCATCTTCGGCCAGAACCACTCTGGCAGCAATTCAGTTAAAAAATCCATTATAATAAATACAGATAGTTTCAACGGCTCCTTAATTTTTCAGTGCTCAAAAAAAAGTTCAAAAATTCAAGTGTTCAAAAGTTCAAAAATCATATGTCAGATATCAAATATCTGGCTCGGGTCGATTGCATCAGTCGGAGCTAACTTAGCACGGAGCTAGCGTTAGCTCGGAGCTAACTAGCTCTGACTTGAGAGTCAGAGCTAAAATGGATTGCATCACAAAAGTTTAGTTGTGAGCTTACTAGCTCCGAGCTAAGGCATTTAGCTCGGAGCTAAGGCATTTAGATCGGTTCTAAATCACTAGCTCACTTTCCTGGCTCCGAGCCAAGCATTTGGATGAGCGAAAAACCGGAGTGCACCCTGGTAAAATGCCGAGAAGAATGAAGGATCAAGTTGGAATATGGACGACAAAAAAGGTCAAGGGAACACCGGAGGTGTGGAGCAGAGTATCGTCAGAATGTGGCGTAGCATATTTTTCACTGCCGTCAACAACCTCATGAACAGGTCACCTGCGGGCGACGGTTAATTTTTCCGGCCACCTGCAATGCTCTCATTTCCGGCGTTTCTGGCCTCCTTTGTTTCATTTGCATTGTTTGTGCAAAAAAGTCGCGCTGTTTGACACGACCGAAATAATTTGTCGTTAATCGTGGTTTGATCCAGACAGTATTGCGTTGCCTCGCATGTCGTCTGTTTAACTGATTATTAGAATTTTTGTTGTCTTATCCAAAGATCTGTTTTTGATTTTTATAAATTGGCAAAATCCAAAAAATGGCTTCAGCAGCAAAGACAAGTGCGACCAGTGCTGTGGTCCCAAAAGGTAACAAGAAAAGAGATGACTATAGCATTTTCGCAAATGAAAAGCAATGAAAAGAATTATCTCTGTTCACATAACAAGAAAGCACTGGTGATTTTGATTTGACAAAAAAAATTTTCCGAACTGCCGAAGCTAAAAGTCAGGCAGAGGCATCACATGCAGATGAGTGCCTTAGCTCACAACTTACACCTGCCCCTGGTCAGAGCTAACTTTTCCATCAATTTTCGTCCATTATAACTCGGTTCTAAATTTAGCTCGCAGTTATGCAACCCATGACTTGACTCGGAGCTAAATTTTAGCTCCGATCTAACTCTAGCTCCGTGCTAAAGTTGACTCCGAGAAAAGCAACCCATTTTTCCTTAGCTCGGAGTCAAATGCTGATTTAGATCGGAGCTAAGCCTTAGCTCTGACTGATGCAATCGACCCTTTTTTGAATATCTCTCTATCATCATTAAGAACTATTTTTTCAACGACTCTACAAAATAGAATATTCAAATACAAAATAGAATATGAAAAAATGGAATCGTTGTTATTTGTTAGTTCATATATTTTATGTGATTTTTCCAGATATATGAACCAACAACTGTCAACGATTCTAGTTTCTAATTTTCTATTTTCTGATGTAT
>JASGXE010011896.1:0-13507 GCA_030068105.1 Sinentomon sp. SZTP_YWyxl
GAGCACGGGAGCATTGCTCCCGGGACCGTTGTGGGCAGACGAAATTGGGCTGGACAGCAAAAAAAAAGCTCTCCAACTGCATCTCGGCGAGCGAAGTAAACTTCTTGGATTTTTCGACAGGGACCGAAACGGGCTAACTAGCAAAAAAAAATCTCATCGACCAAGATTTGACCAGGCTCCAAAATCCATGCTCCAAACGACTTTTTGCAGCCCTGGGTAGGTACCTACAGTGCTTAAATTGTAAAAATAAATCGGCCAGCTCCCAAAATTTTGAAAAGGGGATGTGGGGCCCGTTCGGTTTCCGAATTCCAGAACAAGGTGACATAAATGCGGATCGAATCTAGCCATTTTACTGGCAAAGATAAAAAAATTTCTGCGCAGGATTTTAATATTCGGAAGGGCTTCCACCTCTCAGGCCAAAAAGGGCAGGTGACTTTGGGAGCCTGCACCTCCAGGGTCGGCCGGCTCTGAGAGCCAGCACAATTTTACCACTGGGTAGGTACCTACCTAGTTGTAGGTACCTGGGTACCTGCTCAGACAGAACGCCACATACGAGGAGCTATATACCAATAAAATTCCCCAGAAACTAAATGTGCAGTCAATAGTAGGTATGGGTAGGCCGACAATAATTATTGTGATGTGACCAGTGAACTGTTCATGCTGGGTAGTGGGTAGGTCATGTCAGGCCGTTCGTGTATATAAAGGCCTATTCCTAGCATAACCCAATCACACAAATCCAAGTGAAATGAAACCCATCGTAATTAGTTGAGTGGCAATACCAAATCCATGACGTGTCAAAGTAGGCGGGTACCCACCCAGGTACTTCTGTAGGTGTGGTGTGGGTACCCACCTACTTCTTATCCAAAAATTAGAACTACCTATCTAAGTAGGTAGGTACCTACTAAGAGCAAGCGGCATAAAGCTACCTTTGGATAAACAGCAATGCAGCTGGCTGCATCTTTTCGCAAAATATCCTGCAAGTCATTGACAATGCGCTCGTACTTCAGCTTTGGTTCATTTTCTTCGTGGTCCGACTCCTCTTCACTTTCACTTGAAGATAGTTGTTCTTTTTCTGTGCCCACATCGGCCTTTTCCTCTTCCATTAGGCTACTATTTGACAAAAACTGTCTATCGTTGCTGCAGGATGCAACAAATTTCATCAGCTGTTTGCATGTGCATAGTCTGTGTGCATCCTCGGAGATGTTATGAGACAGAGACAGCAGACAGCTACAATGAAGTCGTATAAAAATGCTATAGGTAAAAGATTTTGTTCAAGCATGTATTAAGCAATGAAGCAAATGATGAGATGGGACTTCTCACCAGGGTTCGGTATAGGTAGTTTATACCCTCACCACCCAGTTTTAACCGTGGGGTTTACTGGGCTTTCCGAAAGGTCCATCCAGCTGAATTAGCTTTTGAGTGTGAGCTGAGGCTCAGTTGTAATTGGGAATACGGCCAAGCCCCAATTGGGAATTAGGGCTGGGCGAATCTTGATTCGATTCGAGGATTCGATTCGACAATTGCGAATCTTGCCAGATTCGATTCGAAAAATGTGGCAAGATTCGAGATTCGAAGGAAAGGATTCGATTCGGGATTTTGCGATGATTCGAAAAATATTCGAATCAATTCTCAAACCTTTCAAAATTTCCAAATTGATCTACAGTCCCGCAGGTATGCCACAACCTGGATCCAAACAGTGCTTACAAGTGTCACTGAGCAATGCCCACAATAAAATTCATGTTTACTATCCTGTAGGACTGCGTGAATCGTGATTCGATTCGAAAATCACGAATCTGGCCAGATTCGATTCGAAAAGATTCGATTCGAGATCAATCAAATCAAATAACTTAATTTGCAAGGACGAGAGTCCAGGCGCAAATCAACACAAAACATTGATGGTGATATAACAACAGTACAAAGGAACAAAAAGTCAAGTTACTTCATCAGCCAAGATCTGACATTTCGCTTGAAGGTGCCAACACTTATGTCACTATCTGTCTCAAAAACCTCAGAACCCAGGGCGTTCCAATCAATCACGGTCCGGGCAACAAAAGAATACTTCCCCACATTTTTGTGACAAGCAGCAGAATAGAGCTTAAAATCATGGTCTAGTCTACCAAAATGACTAGGTGGCAATAAAAACTCCTTTATGGAGGACCAACCGCCAGGGTTGTTTGAATTAATTCAATGAATAATTCATGAATTAATTCAGAGCCCTCTGAATTAAGTCAATTGAATTAATTCATTTGAATTAAATCAAAAAATACACGTTTTGTTTCTGGCCTTAAAATTGAATTAATTCAATTCAAAAAAAAAAACAATCCTATGTGATGTGACATGTCAAAACAAAAGGAAAGGAAAGGTGACAAAATTATTTTCACATTTGCAATGTTCTTGGGTGCCTACTTAGCCTACTAACTGTGGTGTCTGTGGAATTGGTGATTGGCATTGTCAATTGAATTTCTTTGCTGTTTTGGTTGGCCTTCATTGTCTTGTTTTGGCATGGCATGCTTTGAAAGTTGTAACAACATTTTGAAATATCCACCTGTGAAGTGTGAAGTTTTACGAACGGTCTCAGTAGTCAGTAGTCGGCTGCACTGCAACTACCGCAAGGTGTTTAATATGTTCAATGATATAGGTAGCCTACCCTACCCTTTGTGATACTATGGTGCACGTGCCTCAGAAATGTTTCCAAGCAAATATCATATCCCCTTCCCATTTACCAAGTTATCCCTTTTGGAGCTTGGATAATAATGATCAGGTGGAATAGGTGCCTTATTACCCAGTTTGGTATTTTCTTCCCTCACTGAAATCATCGGGAAATTGCCTGTTGTTTCGGCTCAGGTACAGTTTCATCACCAATCGTTCAATCACAACTTCCTTTTCAGAATATCATTGGCTTCATATACAGGGTGGTCAAGAAGTCATGCACCAATGCAGCTACTGTACTCGATTTTAGTTTCTCGGTTTTTTCCGGTTGCCTGGTACCTACCGTATGGTGGCTACAGCTTGCGGTGCAGCGTCGCTATGGAGTTCCGCTGACGACCACCGGTGTTCAGTGCATTTTGGGCATCCACAAACACTGGAATGCCACACGCAACATCCCCTGAAACTCAATGTCGGGGAAGGGATTTTCGGCCTTTTTACGTTGAGGGCAATCTCAACAGGCCCATGTACCCTGACCTGCTGGAGCATGTCGTCTATCCAGCATTGTCAGACATACTGCAGCATCCTACGCACGCGCCACCAGTGGCAAACGCCGCATACGGTGGACTGGCCGGCGAGGATGTGAAGAGTGGCCGGCCCGTTCGTCAGAGTTGTTCCCACTTGACTTCTCCCTTTGGGGGTGCCTGACGTCCCGGGTGTATGCCACACAACTGAACAACATCGACGACCTCGGAAAAAAAATCTGTGACGAATGCGTCCTGATTACACCGGGCTGTGCCCAGCCTGCTCGCTATCGAACGTCGTCTGTATGAATGCCAAGCACAAGATGTCGGCCACTTCAAGCAATTGCACTGAACAGGGTTCGCAAAAACCCTGGGTTTTTTAATTTTGCCCGGCCCCCCGGGTTTTTCCGGTTTAAACCGGGTTTTAATGGGTTTTTCCTGGGTTTTTCCTGGGTTTTTCCTATTTTTGGATTTTTCGTTTTTTGCTGGGGATGCGCTGTGCGAAGTTTGACACATTTCATCCTCATCAAAGATTCGCTTTGATTGTTTGATTCAAAATGTCGATTCTTCCGGTCCTGTTCGGATTCGATTAGAAAAACAACGATTCGAACTCGAAAACCTCGATTGGAATGTTAGCCCGGCAAGGATGAAGGATTTCATTCATTGGAAAGTGTTCGATTCGAGATTTTGTGTAGCGATTTGCAAAAATTCGCTTTGGGGCTAGAGCCCAGAGCCAGATCAAATCGCAAAAAATTCCAGTACACCATCAAGCCGGATTTTTCCAATCTTAAAAAGAGATTCGGATAATGTTCAACCATTTCACATGCCGTGTCTCATTTGATTTCACAGAGATTCGATTTGAAAGCCTATGATTTGGCTAGTTGCACTTGCTGCTGTGTGCAGTAGCAGTAGGTACTTGTACTTGCAAGTTGTAGATTACAATACCATACACCATACCACAGCCCTGCCTTATTGTATTTTTATTCAGGGTCCGGTTAGGTTAGGCATAGGAATTAAGTAGGATTGGGAAATTGAGATAATGCAAAGAAAGATAAGAATAGG
The DNA here is from genome assembly GCA_030068105.1 of Sinentomon sp. SZTP_YWyxl. Lineage (NCBI taxonomy): Eukaryota > Metazoa > Arthropoda > Protura > Sinentomata > Sinentomidae > Sinentomon > Sinentomon sp. SZTP_YWyxl. The sequence goes on from JASGXE010011896.1 coordinate 4,233, forward strand.
TACACTCTTCCATGGTTGCTCTTTCTTACTGTCTTCATGTTTCCAATTTTCCATGTAGGAGTTAGGTTAGGTTAGTTTAGACCTAAACATGAAAACCCAATGATATATAATTCCTATTTTATTTGGCTACAAAAATTACAATGTAAAACTGCAATGGCTTTTCATTCCGAATTAAAAAACCCCTGGAAATTACCCTGGGTTTTTCAGTTTTTTCAGACCTAAACAATGAAAACCCAATGATATTTCATTCCTATTTTATTTGGCTACAAAAATTACAATGTAAAACTTCAAAAACTTTTCATTCCGAATTGAAAAAAACCCTGGAAATTACCCTGGGTTTTTCCCTTGGGTTTTTCAGTTTTGCACAGCCCGGTTAAAACCGGTTAAAACCCCCGGTTAAAACCGGGGGGGTTTAAACCGGGGCGAACCCTGGCACTGAAGCAACAAGGAAAATGCGGAGAGAAAGGGAGACTACAAACTGAACTCAACAAAAACAAAGACCATGTCATTGGTGCGTGACTTATGGACCACCCTGTATATACACATTTTGCATTTTTATTCTAGCTAAGCAACCAAATTATCTTCTCGGCCACATAATTCCTGTGGGTAGTTTTTGGTTTTGGCTGGCATTTCATTTGCCAGGTAGTTTCACTTGCCAGTTTGCCACACAAAGGCATGGCATTAAACAAAACCACCACACGGCACAGCTATGGTTCCAATGTCCAATAGCCTGCCTATAACCTAATTCCTTGAACTGTGGTCTGTCTGTGTACACTGCACTGTTGACTGTACACTACGACACTGAAACTGGTCTGTCGTCAGCGGTGTGAGATGATTCTTGGTTAGGGTTTTTCTAGATTGACTAGGTTAGAACTGGAGGTGCCTGATATTTCAAGTTTGTGCTTGCTTTAATGCTTTGTGCTTTCCTCAAGCTGATTATTTTGATTGTTCCAACCCCCTGTCCTTCGCACCACAAGGAAAGGTACATTCTCTGCTGTGCAGTGTGCTGTGAATTGTCAGCATGAAAGTTCTGGGGGAACTGTTAAAATGAAAAAAAAGTAATACCTTTATCTCTGCTATAAAATCCAGAAAAGCCGGAAGCCGAAAATTGGGAAAAAATGTAACACATAATTGGTTAAAGGCAAACAAGCATTTATGCTTGTTTGCCTTTAACCAATTATGAAGACAACCCACCGATAACTTTTGAAGACAACCCACCGAGGGGCGGAGGAGAATGAAAGTTTGATTGAGCAAATTATGTATGAGAGATTGTTTCAACCATAGTGAAGTAGAACCTTCAAATTCTGAAATAATAAGAAATCAAACAGTCTATGAACAAGAAAAAGATAAGAATCTTTCAAAGAGGGCAAACAAGCATAAATGCTTGTTTGCCTTTAACCAATTATGTGTTACATTTTTTCCCAAATTTCGGCTTCCGGCTTTTCTGGATTTTATAGCACAGATAAAGGTATTACTTTTTTTTTTCATTTTAACAGTTCCCCCAGAAGGTTAAAAAATGCTAATTTGCATTTTTTAAATTAAAGCAAAAAATCAGCAGCAAAAATTCATGTTCGGTTTAATTTTGCTTTGCTACACTGCAACTGTCTAAATAATGTAGGTAGGCCTAATTTGTGTCCCTTTTCTTTTCCTGCATTTCCTTTTGGCATTTCTTACATTTCGCCTTTCATTTTGGCTTGCCATATTCACCAGATGCTTTAGTGAAGTGTTTCCAAACAGGATTGAGTTTTCTTCCTGAAGTGCGCATAATGTGAGTCATAAAAAGAATCAAATGCAAAATAAAATAATCCAGAGCAGATTAGCGAACCAAAGAGGGAATTCAAATTTAACAACAAAAACTTGAATTTTTCTGTATATTATTTGAAATAATTCCATGTATCTTTGAATTATTGGTTGTTTCAACTGCACCTTCATTGAATTTTTCTGTGAATTATTTGAATTAATTCCATGTATTTTTTGAATTAATTCATTTCAACTGCACCTTGATTTAAATCATGAATTAATTCAAATAATTCTGAATTAATTCAAAAAATTGAATTATTTAAATAATTCATGAATGATTCCAACCCTGCCAACCGCGTACATTATTCAGCCCCAAGAATAAACCGGCCAACCTAGCAACCTTCCTGCGAGAAGCCGAGGAGTTCCACCCCAGTTCTTGCAACATATCGGACACACTGTCCAGTGGGGAGTATCTTCCTGTGACAAAACGGGACGCCCTCCTCTGAACCCTCTCTACTTCCTCAATCTGACTTATGTAGTAGGGATCCCACACAGTTGAGGCATATTCCAAAATTGAACGAACCAAGGAAAAATACACCTTCTGTGTTACCTTTTTGCTAGCACAATAAAAAGTACGCCTTGCAAAATACAGGGCGGCATTAGCTTTTTTTGTTGAATGCTTTATATGCTCCTCCCAACTCAAGGTCTTAGTGAAAGTGACACCAAGGTATTTTGTTTTATCAACTGCAGGCAAGGCTATTCCATTAACAGAGTAACAACTAGGATGGGGGGCTTTTTTTGTAGAGAAACAAAGAACAACACACTTATTTTCATTCAATCTCATACCCCACTTTTTGCACCAATCATAAATTTTGTTCAGATCAGTCTGGAGTTGTAAAGAGTCAGCAGGGGACCGTATCTCATTTGAGATCACACAATCATCAGCAAAGAGATTTATCTGGCATCTCGCGACCTCTAGAAGATCATTTATGAAATGGAGAACAGCGTAGGTGCCAAAACACTCCCCTGTGGGACCCCGGATGTAACAGCCTGTACTGAGGAGAACTCCCATTAATGCGCACTTGTTGAAGACGTGAGTTCAGAAAATCTGATATCCATCCAATGACAGGGGAAGATAGCCAATTTAAACCACTGAGTTTTTCAAGCAATGCAGCATGAGATGTGTGGTGGGATTCGAATCAAGATTGGAGATTTGAAGAAAATGATTCGATTCGAAAGGATTCGCTTCGAAATTGGACAACTGATTCGGATTCGATTCGAGATTCGAACCTTAGGGATTCGATTCGCAGGATTCGATTCGAAAGCCGATTCGCACAGCCCTATTGGGAATATGGGGTAGGTAACACCCTGGCCAGTCATGTTTTCTATGGTAACACCTTGTCTGGTGTTTCTTTTCTTGTTAACACTCTGCCCAGTGCGCATTTTCCATGCCAAATGTCAACCAACACAACACCCTGTTCAGTGCGTGTTTTCTCTGACATGATTTGTCCAGTGCGTGTTTTCTATGTTGCGGAGAAATGTCAAGTGGAAAAACGTAGTAAGGAGAGAGACCAAACACTCTGGTCCGGTGGCCAAATGACGCTGCGAGCTATGCAATCAGAATCGAGAACTGTGTTCGAATGTCAAATTTGGAAACCCCTGCCTGCATAGTGCCCGACTCGTCAAGTGTTTTAGTCGTTCAGTCCAATGTCCATTTGTCAAATTTGGTCGTCAGAATCATTCCGTTGACTCAAAGAAATGGTTCTCCACCCACAACACATCAACAGCTCGAAGACGTCACGTCACAGTCACAGAACACACACATGCTCCCAAACACAATTTGCACAAACGGAGCAAGAAAGTTTGGTGCCTATGTGTGTTTCGAGTTTTCGTGAAGTGGCGGAGAGGCCAACTTGACCGACGATGTTCATCTCCCTGAAGTTCCCCGAAAGATGACAGGCGTAAATTTTTTTATAATCTCCCCCGTTTATAATCTCAAAGCCATTGTCTAATTTGTAAGCATACACGGTTGTTTCTAAAAAACGCTCGGCCTCGTGCGTCAAATATTTGGATTCGGCAGGCGCTTTTTTGTTTTGACTGTACAAAAGCTGGTGAAGAAATTGTCGTTTCTGCTACGTGTAATGGCCCCTTAACTGCACTTCGGTTTCTGGTTATCACCTGGCTGGCGGTTGTCAATGCGACAGCAATTCTGAAGCTGCAAAAAGAGTGAATGAGTCACGGTTGTTCGTGAGTTGCTAAACGAAACTGTAAGAGATCTCCGCCACAAATGGTCAGGCATTAAGGCAACAGAAACCTTTCCCTTCCACTTTAAAAAACTTTTTTATTTTGATTTTTTCAAGGCCGCTCGTCGTTCTCGTGTAGTGGCTACGTGGTGCTACGGAAGAGGTCACGCGCAATCTGCTGCCATAGGGCACGTTATTCGTCAGGTCTTCCTGCCGGTGCCGATACCGACTGCAATTCCGCTTTCTTGCATCGGTCCAAGCCGTGATGGCGTGGCCCCAAGATTCGCCCGTTCTGTGCAAGCCGAGTGCTGGTGCTGTGTTTCTGTCAAAACGCTGACAACTCAACTCCATCACTCGGCGTCAGCTCAGTTTCGAAGCTTCATGTTGGCCCAACGAACGCTAAGACTGCCATCTCGCGAAGAATCAGATGAACCAACTGGCAGAAATTAGAAATTCGGGCTTTGTCTGCATGCATGTGCGACTTGCATCACACCAGCACGTGTTCGAATTTCGAAAAACAGAACGTTCTGGATCGACCGGGTCGTGTTCTCCCTTTCACAAAAGGAGCAAATGACGTCCAAATGCAATGATTTTGGTGTTTTTGGATAGCTGAAAGCTTCATCTAAAACTCTTCCACAGCTCGAAACCATGTTACAACGGAAAAATTCGCACAATTATTGTTGAAAATGTATGAGGGGAGGCAAAATTTTATCGCATCTTCTTTCCAACACTTTCATTCCCGGTGTGATGTGGGATTTTTCGCTGCATATGCACTTCAGAACGACGACTTCATTTGTGTGTGGATACAAACGGCATGCAGTTTGAGCACCTGCTTGAGTGCTTCCAAAATTAGGTCACCATGTAGTTGGCATTTCGTCAACTTGCAAGTTGGTTTTGGTTGTAATTTTCCATCAATTAAAAATGGACACCTGGCCTGTGCTGATGTTTTCTTTCGTCTCAAACAAAGGCCAGCTCGCACGGTGATGGAAGTCTTCGCGCACTGCAGCACCTCGGACAAAAAAATAGGTCTGCGATAAATTCACTATTCTGATAAAAACTCGAGCATTTTTTGGAAACAACCGTGTACCTATATGCACTATGCACCCCAGTGTCAGTTTTTTTGCGTTGTGCATAAAAGTGCGTCGATTCAAATAATTACCAGTAAACATGTGTGAGGTAGGATATGCAGATGAAATAAAACTTACGATCGGGTTGTTGATAGCCGTGCAACACTTGCGCAGAAGAATGAAAAAAAAGAAAAACCTAACCTTTCCTAACCTACCTACCTTGACCTGCTCTTGGTTTCCGCCTGGCGCCCACCGCCTGGTGTCCCCCAGCCGCAAAAAAAAAAATAGTCCCCCTGCTAGGAAAATTGAAAAAAATCGGTCCCTGCTGAAATCCATCCCCATGCGTCGGATTAGTCCAGTGCCTTGACCACTAGGCAACCGATGCAGCTGCCGAAATTCAGTTTCGAGTTTGCCTTTGATCAAATGCACTTTCAGAACGTCTCATAAAAAATGACGTCAGTGCAACCTGCGATTTCGGTAGGTTTCGAAAACAAGCTGCCGGAATAACGTCTCTTTTTCGAAAGGTCTAAAAAGTGTTATGAGGCCCGAATTGATACCTACGCTAACCAAAATTTTAACCCAACCTAACATGACCAGCCTATCCTCCCCTGTCCGAACCCACCCAAACCCAACCCAAATTGAACCATCCTGAATTTGATTTTCATCTGGCACCACTTTCCGCGGATTTTTTTCTACCTTCCGAAAATGCGACATTGTTCCGCACACGGATTCCGACAATCCGATTAATCCAACAACGATGTTGGGGGCCACAGGCAGCAAAAGCCATTGGACGTGGTAAACCCTGGTCAGAGATGCAAAGCCCTGATCTAATCTAACCCAACCTAACCTAACCCAACCAGGGTTGTTCGTTTAAAACATTCTGTTTAAAACAATCTGATTTAAACATGTTTTAAACAACCACGACTTGTTTAAAACAGTTTGTTTAAAACAAAATTGTGTTTAAAACGTGTTTTAAACATGTTTAAAACAACCGCAACTTGTTTTAAATGCTTTGTTTAAAACAATCTGCAAAAACGAAAAAAAAATGCTTATTGCTTAAATTTACTCAATTTTCAACGTTTTTCTGTTATTGTTATCAATAGGCCCTAAAGGCTAAAACCATTGTTGTTGCCTTTTTCAAGTACCTGCCGGCTACCATTGTCACTAAATTATTGCAAAATTAGCCTTGGCAGCTTTTGGAACACATTTAAAACTGTTTAAAACACGTTTAAAACGTGTTTTAAACAACGGGAAAAAACAAATGAAAAAAAAAACGTTTAAAACGAAAAAAAACATGTTTTAAACGTTCAGAACGTTTTTTATGTTTTTTTTAACAAAAAACATGTTTTTTTCCAACCCTGAACCCAACATAACCCAACCTGTGGTTCCGCGTTATTCGCTTGTTTCGCGAAACGCCACGCCGTATCTCCCATTGGTCAACCTCCGGATCCAGTTCGTCCCACCTGAAAACTGGTAAACTGGTGTGGGTATGGTTTTCGGGGTGTTCCCCAGGGCTTCTTTTCGCCCACATCAACCCATTCATACTTTGCGCCTTGCACACAAACTCATCACACACTGGCGCCATTCGCACCATTCATTCACCATCCCTACACTGGTGTACGGTACCCCTGTAAGTGTCTGTGGCTTTATTATGTTTCTGTAGATAACTTGCCGCCACTCTTGGACGGGCTAAGTGTTCTTTAACGTGCACATGGTGAATTGCACACGGGACCACCTTCTTAAAGTCCCTTCCGAAGGACTAGAAGACTTGCCACTAAGTCTCCCTTTCTGTCACTGCAGCCAGAATGGAGCGCGACCCAACCCAGAAATTCCGACTGGCGGGAATCGAACCCACGAGATTGGGAGTCAGACGCGCTACCGACTGAGCTACCGTGACAGACTTGCGAAAACGACTCAAGACTCAAGTAAGGTTTACGGCTTCTTTTCGCCAGACCTGAAAAAGAAAAACAAACGACAGAAATGATAAAAAACAAAAAGGAACAGCTTCCCTTCTACCCAATCAGTCCATTCCAGAGGAACGATTCCACCTCCTCCATCACACCTGATCAGCCCACACGCTGCAGTGATGCCACAAATCCTTCATCATTTGCTCACTGTCAGATCATTCATCTATTAGGCCAGGTGTCGTCATTACACCTCTGTCGTCATTCATTCAATATCATCTCCCTAGTTCGTCCGACATCCCTTTCCACAATTCGTCTAACTGTCGCCCCTCCCGCCCGGAATCATCAAAAAGGAAGATCATGGTACCTATCTGTCAGCCCGGTCAGGCCTCCCTGTGTTCACCTTGACGTTCGTAAATAATCTTAAAAAGGAAGAGAAAAGTGGAGAAGAAAATGAATAGGAGAGAAGAAAATGAATAAGAGAGAAGAAATTGAATAAAGGGAGGAAGCAAAGCAACTTCAAAAGAAGAAAAGGAAAAGAAATAAACATGACAAAAATAGGTAGGTAGTTGATTATACTGTGGCTTTTCGTGGCACGACTTTTCGATAATTACATTGGTGATTGCATTGATTCTGGGATGGATAAATCAAATCAGATAAAACAGCTAGGACTGGAAAGAAAATTTTCTGTCGCCATCATCTCTCTCCACACATTTCCTCCTCTGAACCCTCTCTACTTATTCAATCTGACTTATGTAGTAGGGATCCCACACAGTTGAGGCATATTCCAAAATTGAACGAACCAAGGAAAAATACACCTTCTGTTTTACCTTTTTGCTAGCACAATAAAAAGTACGCCTTGCAAAATACAGGGCGGCATTAGCTTTTTTTGTTGAATGCTTTATATGCTCCTCCCAACTCAAGGTCTTAGTGAAAGTGACACCAAGGTATTTGTTTTATCAACTGCAGGCAAGGCTATTCCATTAACAGAGTAACAACTAGGATGGGGGGCTTTTTTGTAGAGAAACAAAGAACAACACACTTATTTTCATTCAATCTCATACCCCACTTTTTGCACCAATCAGAAATTTTGTTCAGATCAGTCTGGAGTTGTAAAGAGTCAGCAGGGGACCGTATCTCATTTGAGATCACACAATCATCAGCAAAGAGATTTATCTGGCATCTCGCGACCTCTAGAAGATCATTTATGAAAATGGAGAACAGCGTAGGTGCCAAAACACTCCCCTGTGGGACCCCGGATGTAACAGCCTGTACTGAGGAGAAACTCCCATTAATGCGCACTTGTTGAAGACGTGAGTTCAGAAAATCTGATATCCATCCAATGACAGGGGAAGATAGCCAATTTAAACCACTGAGTTTTTCAAGCAATGCAGCATGAGATGTGTGGTGGGATTCGAATCAAGATTGGAGATTTGAAGAAAATGATTCGATTCGAAAGGATTCGCTTCGAAATTGGACAACTGATTCGGATTCGATTCGAGATTCGAACCTTAGGGATTCGATTCGCAGGATTCGATTCGAAAGCCGATTCGCACAGCCCTATTTTTTTTTTTTTCTGGGTGTTTTATTTTCTTTATTATAATTACAACACATTGTCCATCAAAAAAAAAAAACAAAAAAAAAAAAGATTTTGCACATTTTCCATAACAAACAAGCAAAGGGCACACATCTTCCAAAACAAAAAAAAACAACAGATGTGCAATGTGAATCAACCAACCTTGCAACGTCCCAGACATCGGCACTCACAGTCCACAGAAACCATGCGACGAGATGACGAGAAATGGGAATATGGGGTAGGTAACACCCTGGCCAGTCATGTTTTCTATGGTAACACCTTGTCTGGTGTTTCTTTTCTTGTTAACACTCTGCCCAGTGCGCATTTTCCATGCCAAATGTCAACCAACACAACACCCTGTTCAGTGCGTGTTTTCTCTGACATGATTTGTCCAGTGCGTGTTTTCTATGTTGCGGAGAAATGTCAAGTGGAAAAACGTAGTAAGGAGAGAGACCAAACACTCTGGTCCGGTGGCCAAATGACGCTGCGAGCTATGCAATCAGAATCGAGAACTGTGTTCGAATGTCAAATTTGGAAACCCCTGCCTGCATAGTGCCCGACTCGTCAAGTGTTTTAGTCGTTCAGTCCAATGTCCATTTGTGAAATTTGGTCGTCAGAATCATTCCGTTGACTCAGAAGAAATGGTTCTCCACCCACAACACATCAACAGCTCGAAGACGTCACGTCACAGTCACAGAACACGTCACATGCTCCCAAACACAATTTGCACAAACGGAGCAAGAAA
>JASGXE010011897.1:0-14818 GCA_030068105.1 Sinentomon sp. SZTP_YWyxl
GCACCCCGAAATTGAGTTTGACACTGTTCATTTGAAAAGCTTTCGGAAAGGCACACACCCATGTGAGCCGTCATTTTCTTCCCATCACGACCCCAGAAGGGAACAGTTACCCCATGGGCAGTCCATCGGAACATGATCACATTATTTCATCGGCGATTTCGACGCAGGCGCAAAATCTGCAATCTTTTCAACTGGCACGGGAAAGCATTTCCTCTGCGGTGCTTCCGTGAGGTTGAAAACATGCACGGGAAAATGGGGTGAGCAGAAGAATTTCTATTTTTAACGTCGAAAAATTCCGCCGGTAAAGGTTTGGTTGGGGTTCAGTTCGCGGTAAGATGGATCAATCCGCGCCTTATTTGCATTCTTAGACCTTCCGAAAATTGGATGTTAATCCTGCTTCCCTCGAAAATACGACAATTACGTTGCTGATCGAGGATGTACACCTCCATCCAAAGACAAATCTGCATCCGTTAGGGATCCCTGTCAGAATGAACACGAAGCTGCAGATGAAATTCAGCTGCATGTTTCAATTTCACGGGTTCATCAAAATTTTGAGAGAATTCCCAAATTGCAAAGATGAGTGACACGAATGGAGGATAGCGTGGAGAAAAGCCAACACCAAAAATGTGCGAGGAGATGATGTGATAAAAAATAAAAACAGCAGATATTGATTGGTTGATTTGGGATATGAGAAGAAAATAGTCAACCCCAAAAAGAAAAAGCAACCCACTAAACGAAACACGAGACACCAAACACATTTACAGAGATGGTTATCCTCGTTGGCTTTCCTGCAAACGACAACAGCGTGGTTCTTGTATGACGTTTAATGTGCTTTCATGTGACGCTCATGCACCTATATCTTTTCACCCTCTGATTTTAAGCTATGCTATCTTTAAATCTGACCAAGACAGTCAAGATTAACCTCCGTAATTATCTGATCTGCGTTTATTGTATTGGAAAGAACCTCGTGAAACAACCTTGCTCGTCCTGAACCACAAATAGGCTACATGGATAATTGCGAAAGAGAATAATTGCAAAGGCTAATGTCCAAATCAGGCCGAAAAAAAAATAATAAGATAATTAAATTCAGACTCATGGTAGGTACGCAGTGAATATTTTGCTGAATATTCCCAAGAGTAGTTAAGTAAAGCACCATCAAGGTATGCAGGCCCAAAACCAAGTCCGGACAAAATACAATTACGAATTTTGCAATGGTAATTCGTAATGGTAATCCCCACTGAGTAAAACAATGAGCGCGTCGCTCTGTCTTCTGAACTAAGGGCCAACATCTGCATTAAGACTTGAGTACTGGAAATAAGGAGGAGGGATCCTGAACTCAAATCTGCACGGCGGATAAAGTAAACGACCAGGTATGATTCCGGCAAACTTAATAAAACGTTCAGAGAGTTATTCTTGCCCAGTCAGTGATGATTATTTCATTGTCGCGTGCAGTTGAAAGACCAGATGGAATGCTCAAAAGGCAGGAGGAGGAAATATTCCAAACGGAGAAAGAGATATGGATGGTTAGTTATGGAGCACATTTGTTCGTGAGAACGATATAGCGCTGGTGAGAACTGCAGAAAACATTTTAGGGCATGCCACGGCTGGAGGGAAATTTTCGCAGTCCAACAAAAGTACAGGCTATGAGAGAGGCTAAAACGTGGAGGAGAATCTCCAGCTATACATGTAGGAGTCATTAATCTCCAGCTCTTCATGCAGGAGTCATTAAACTCTTCATGATTGAGATGTGTCTCGAATTTATTGGAGCCCTCACCTCAATTACACCCAACGGAAAAAAGAACTGTTTTGCCAATTTGGTGTTGGGGGGATTTTCAGGAGAAAGCAGGAGGGGTTAAACCTATTTGACCTGAGGTTGCATTACTTGACCGAGGGGAACGCGACGGCATGGAGTTGTGGCAGGTTTGATTCACCCTGAAAAAAAGATTTGGCTCATCCTGGATTTTGGCTCATCTTGGCTGCTCCCGGTTTTGCTGCAAATCAACGCCAACACATGAGTTCCAGAAGCCAAGACTTCCCCCTCCAGAACAACAGGTACAACACGAACGAGGTTTATGCATGCCAACCACCCGCTTATGCAACCACTGCGGGAGAAGTGCTGTTGGCGCACAAGAATTGTTGCTCCAAGGTCAAACTGATTCTGTAAACGTGTATGGCCAGTTGAAAACGGTTGATTGCCCGGCTTTGGCTCCCTCAAACGCAGAGCAGTGGAAATTGTTGGCAATTTTCGCGGGTTTCCTGAACACACCCATTTGAGAATACAGAACAGCATGCAACTTTCGGATAGAGAAAAACATATAAGATACCACGCAACAATAATGACCCTTCCAGTTCCCAAGCCATGATATAACAGCTATGCCTATAGAGCAAGGAAAACAAACACGGAAAAACACTGGTTATTTTCCTATCAATCGCATATGCAAAAAGTAAACACGAGGTGAAACTCAAAATAGCTTTCAGAAAGACCCATTAGGTATCAGAGGCAGGCCTATCAAAAACCGCTGTCTATCCCCATAGGTGTGCATTATCTCGTATGACGTCATCACTCTGACGTGCCTTGAACTTCACCATTTTGGACTGCAGTATCAGCAGCAACAAACGGTTGTCTTTTTTCACTGATAGACTGACAGTTTCAGACAACAAGAAACACTCGATACATTATGAGAACTGTCATTGTTATTGACGTTGCCAGTTTTGCGAAACGTCAGGCGAAGAAATGGGCCAACTCAAGGATGGGATTTTACTAGTTCATGTTCACTGCCAGCGGGGTTTATCCAACAGCCCGACAGAAACGCTCAGATGGGCGAATTCCTCCCAAGGGAGTTTACAATCTCATCCACAAAAGCTGGTCAATTGATGACCTTGTAGCGCGGTCTGGCTACTGTTTGTTTGCCAGACCAGCTTTTGCAGGGCAGTCTGACTGGTTTGCTCGTGGTCTTTGCAACGCAGGCGAAGAAAGACCACTGAAGGGTATATGGGATTTCACTTGTTCATGTTCATTGCCAGTAAGGTTTGCACAACAACCTGACAAACGCAACCTGGATCATGGAAGAGTAATTATAAGGTCCATCTCTCCCTTGTGTTTATGTGCGAGAAAGTGTTATATGATTTTATTCTATTTATTTGGTTATGTCATTTATAAGGGGGGGACACTATTGCACGGTCACAGGGAAACATTTTCACAAAACTGTACTTCTGAAGATTGTGTCCCCCCTTTGGCTTCTGCAGTCGGTGTGCTTTTTCTCTGTCGTGCAATTGTGTTCTCCTCAAACGGTTTTCTTTTGCATTTTCGTTGCTATACTTCCTGCATTATTTTTTCTTATTCTGTATCTGTAATCGCGGGCTGAGCAAATCATGGGGTTTCGTCGCTTAATAAGAGATCGCGCAGGGAGATCAGGTCAGGTTTGGTCAGATTGGATTAGATTAGGTCCAGGTTGTTTTAAGTAAAGGTACACTGCACAGAGAACCCTAACCTAACCTGGCTTCACCTAACCTATAACGACCTAACCGAACCTCACCCAACATAACTTAACCTATGCAAAGCGCCTAACCAATCCCAACCGACTGCCCACCCTCCAGAGAAATAAGGCACATCCTGTGCCGTATGCTGGTGCCAAAGGGGGGACACAATTGCACGGCTAAGGGTACAGCTTTTTTCTGAAAACGTTTCCCTGTTGCCGTGCAATTGTGCCCCCCCCCGTATAAATGACTTAACCCATTTATTTATTAATAACAAAAGCAGCCAGCCACGATGGATTGGTGCTGCGGACACGACAATCATGAACACGCATTTCATGAAGGACCAAGGTCAAACACACAGTCAAAAGTGTAAATGCATTGGAAGCATACAAGGTGCGAGGAAATTATGCAACACTTGAGGATGCGGCCTCAATCACATGGGAAAACATGGCCTCAATTTGATTTGATTTGGACCGGATCTTGATAAAAATACGCCATTGGGAAAAACATTTGCCGAACTTGGGCAAATTTTTGCAGGGCGATGTGTCGCAGTGTATGCTTCGCACGATTCTGTCGGTACAATTCACCAAGGACGGAGCACTCTTGTCCATTCTCAAAAGGTTGCTGGAGGTTACTCTGCAATAAATCTCATTTCAGCACGAATGATCTTCGCACTATGGTGGATCATGCAAAGCATGAAGCAAGAGAGGAAAAGGCTTGTCCGTAACCAAAACCTTCCACTCGTATCTTGATCTCATGGGGGATCCCCTTCTGGGAGACACTGCCTCTTCAAGTTCCCACATTTCACCAAGCACAACCCAATGATCTCCAGACCATGGATCGGCAACATGAGACTCTCTGGGCTGCTGCGGCAAAAGAGCGCTTTGTTTACACGTGATAAATCAAATTGGCGCGGTGTTAAAAGTTTTCATTCGATTTCAAATTGGCTACAGGATCGATCGAAAGGGTACACAAATCTCCGCTCCATCGACACAAGAAAATGCTTGGGCGACTCTAAAATGGAAAATCCACTGCCATTTGAGCGTTGAAACCACGAAACACAAAGCATGGATGCCGTCGCTGAGTTTGTATCAGAGCAGAAAATAAGATTTATCGGGAGAACTTTGCATTCAGCCAACTGATTCTGGAACACCAAATCCAAATCCTGAGCAGCAAAACGTTCACAACAGGAAAATCGTTGTCCAAGGTAACGTTTGTTTTCTCAGCCCAGTGTTCAATGTTAAGCCTGTTTTTGTCATGCATTCAATGTTTACTGATGGATCAAAATTTTTCTCTGGGACCTACAATATACCGATTGAGACCTCCGTGTCAAAAGGACACGCGGACAAAATCAGCGACAAACCCCATCGAAATCCATTCAATGAAGAACTTTCCACCCTTTCCCCATAACAGTCGTCCTTCCCACGTGATTGCGTGCATGTCAGACAACAATGTGGATTCGTACCAAAAACCTTGTTTCCTCTCGAGTCTTCAGAGCTCAAAACCTTCAAAATCCGATAGAAACTTTTCGAGAAATTGCGAAAGATCAACAATTTCGCAAAGTCAAAGAAATTGGGGATTTCAATCCGCTCGTTGGCTTTGTTTTTCCATCATCGAGAGAGTCCATCAGAGGGCTCCAAAGTGAGACGTTTGCCACACCCGACGAGGAATTGTTGTCAGTCCATTTTTTTTATCTCACTGGACAACCTCAACTGCAGTGGGAAACTTTCATTTTCACTCACTGAGACTGACTGAGCCAGACGAGTCAGGAGTCTCATGAAAGCCGGTCGTCACCTCACCACAAACCAAATGTTGCGTTCAGACCTGCGTGACCTAATCGGGCTGATGGTTGCGGGTGAATCGTGAATCAATGCATGTTGATGAAGCAGGCAATCACTGAAGCATGAAGGGAATGGAAGGACATAATATACAGAGGGCGAGGAGCTGTTGTAAATAACATTATGCAATGGGAAGTGACGACAACAATAGAAGGGCGCCAGCATAACATGTTCAGTTGCAGTCGGTGGGTAATTCTGCTGGTTGGTAATAAGCACTTTGACATGCATTCACAAGCAATATGCTGGTCCTCGTATCGGCCGAGGCTTCGTGAACCGCTTGTAACAATGAACTTGAGAGTTCGGTTTTGAACAGGCCTCCAAACAAGAACACGACACGGACAAACATGATACTCAGTCAACGTCACCAAGCCCAATTAACTCAAGACAGGGTGTTGAAACCAAAATAGGCTAAGTTTTGAGGTTTTCACTTTGGAAGGGTCTGCAATAACACCCGAGAAGAGCCAGGTTCTGCACACAAAATGACCACTCTCCACTCTTCAGCTGACTCACTACTCGAAAGCCAGTGGCCCGCGGTTCAAAATTTTTGACCAATAAAGGGTAAAAAACGCCACGGTTAAAGAATCCAAAACGTGGGTGCCAAATTTCAAAATTTCCAAAATGAACATTACTCCATTGAAAGCACTGTGGGGAATGGGAGGAGCCATGGGGACCACAATAAGCAACTTTCTCCGCAGTTGCTGCTTGAGGCAAAAGTTGCTGCCTGAAGTTAGTTCTCAGCAATGATATAGGTAAAAATAGTCTACTCGAAAGCTGAAATACGAACCTGAAATCCAAGGAGAGATTCCTCTGGTGTGAAATGAGCCGCTTTCCAACGGCGTGAACTGACGGCACATCGTTCGAAATCTGCTGAGGCTGTGCAGTTCCTCCGTTGGCAGCACCGTTCACCTTTTTGTCACCAGCGACTGGCAGGCAATGCTTGCTGAGACCGTTGAGGCCGCAGTTCAGGGAAGAGTTCTTCAGCAGGAGACCACCATTGTGGAGGTCGGGTCGGCCATCGTTCAGGCCGACCCCTGGCGAGACAGGCACTTCAACCACAATTCCATCTTGACGAGCCTTGCGGGGCATTCCTTGAACTGCAGGTCCAATTTGATGCGATCAACAAATTTCATGAGAATGGTGGATGAAACTGAGACAGCAGTGAAAATCGAGCGGTAATCACGAAATCTGGAAAGTATAAAAACACATTTTTGTGACAGAAGTTTGCTGCAAATCAAGCCACACCACTCTTTTTTCAATCAAAATTTTGTTCGCGTGCAAACTTCAAAGGAATAATGCATGAATAAGCCTGCACCACTGACACGAGAAAATTGAGATCCTGATGGCCATTTTCCGTCAAAACACCGTCATGGGATCAAAAAACCTTTTTGCATATGTTGAGCCCTCGCCCACAAGGTGATGTGCCATTTGATTGGAAAAACGCCTATTGGCCCAATTAATTATAGCTGTATTTCCAATAGCATCCGCCCACTATGGGGGCTTATCCATCATTCGGCTGGCGAAAAGGAAAGACCCATTTATTTCTGCAAAAGAAAAGTCATCAGGCTTATCATTTGTACTGAACTGTAAGAGTTTGCACTGATGGTTCATGAAGTCGAACCTAGTTGGCGGACGCCACATCAGCAAGCGGACGCCATGCAAAGAAGGCGAACGCCATCACATCAGCACGCAGATGTGTGAGGGAAAGTTAGGTAGGTCATTGGTTTTGTTGGCTCACAAAATCTCACATCATGTCATGAGAAAGAGCGAGAACTCTCCCAGTTCAGTAGCCCACTACTGATTTGTGGTGCTCTTCGGAACTGTTGCAGGCACTGAAGGCCCTTTCACGATGTCTGTGTGTGTGAAAAATGGCAATTTTACAGAAAAATTCAATTGTAGCTGAGCAATGATGACGAAGAAAGTCGCATTCAAATGACATGTTTCCAACACACATGAGCTGAATGTCAGGCATCGATCGAAATCATCGAAATCATATTTGTGAAACATGGAATCAGCAATGGATGATGTCGTGTCATCAAGCTGACGACAGCGTGAAAAAAAAACCGTTCAAACAAAAAATGCTCACTTCCATAAAAACACTTCGGACTAGAAGAAAATTATGCAGGTATGCGTAGGTACTCGTTTGTGAATTTGGCCAAACCACATCAATACGTTCGTCAATAAAGCGAAATGAAATAAGACATACCACCAAACTGAAAAAAAGGAAAGAAAATGTCCACGGTTAAGTCATGTTCTTTTTCTGCCCAAACGTCAATATTCGGCCATGAGAAATGAAGAGAGAGAGAGAGAGAGAAGGCGAACGGGTTTTCCGCGCGTTTGCCAAATATTGGCCAATTTGCACATCATGCGCATGCAGACGGACAGTCCACAACAGTCAAGAACGTAGTAAAACTCTTGGGTTCTGTTTGAACGAAATTGATGGCGCTAGTTTGAACGAGAGGCAATCATCAGCAAACCCCATATTGATGTGGGCCTATACACGAGCGTTATGCAAACCCAATGTTGCGGCAAATTCTAAAAGTTAACCCATGGTGCGCATCACAAAACAGACGCAAGAAACTCAAATTATGGAAACGAGCAGGTCAACGTCAGAATGCTCGCGAGACTGCAAAACAGCGCTTGTGCGAACATTGCAGTGAAAAAGCAGCAATTGGGATAGATTTGGACTTTGAATGGCAAACTCAAATTTCAAGTGAAAGCAACTCAACTGAACAAAGCGCCCCCCTCACAACTTGAAGCAAGTGTGGTACCTCACAATCGCAAACATCAAACAAGGAAATGTTCAAAGTTCAACATCATGATCAAATGCCAAAAAACAGACATCAGTCACCAGACGAGAAAAGAAAAAAGGAACCACAAAATCACCATCACTGTTTTGGTGAGACCGCATGAAAATGTTCCAAAATTTGCGAAAAAAGCGAACCAGCACGCAAAAATTTCCGCGCCTCTTTGTCGACTCGCCTTCGATTGCGAGTTCGTGCAAAACTGCAACACAAAGAAAGATGCAACCGCGAGAACCTGATGAGCCGTCTGTCCGACCACCGCCATCAAACTCTAACTGCTCAAATTCCCCAAAAATTTCAGCACGAACCGTGACGCATGGGAGGCGCGCAAACAACCGAGATGCCCTTGCATCATCACACTTTGCTTGCACGGCGAATGCTGATGCGTTTTTTTTTGTTCAGATTTCATCCATGAATTTTTGAACGGCATCCGACAAAACAGTTGTCTGAATGCAAATTTGCACGATCGGGGAATTCAAAGAATTATCTCGTTAAAGCAGAGACCTACGAGTTTCTTCTGCTTTCGACACACACCTGTCTGTCGACTGTGCGTTCGAAATATACCTACGGATATCCCAACGTTTTGTCCGACTTGATATAGTGTCTGCGCAAACCAAGAAAAACGTGATTTTTTCCCGAAGAATCCCAAACATGCCCCGAATCTTCCAATAATCTTCAGAGACCAAAAAACCACTGGTAAAGATTTTCTGGGCTCCGGATGAACTCAATTTCTCCATCCATGCAAACAGAAGCGCAACGATTCTCCTGAAAAAGCATGTGGGGGAAACAGTCCTCTGCTGAGGTACAAACGCAAAATGCACCAATTTGAATGAAACGCAATTTCAGCTCACCGTGCACCAATGGAGAGTCAAATGTCCGAAACAAACCTGTCGAAACCCGAAGCGGAAAAAGTGTCATTATTCGAAAAAATAGCCCATCAAGATAAACAAACGAATGCAATAGTGAAAGAAAACCAAGCACTTTGGCAAAAACACAACTAAAAAAAGTTCATGGCCATTCAGAGATCGTGCATTGTCAATTATTCAAACTTCAAAAATACCTGCGGTGGCAAGTTTTCAAAAAATAAAAGGACACATCTCACAACCTCCGCAAAAGTGAAACATGCAGCGAATAGTTATCGTTTGATATTTGCACAAAATGGCAAACAAAATGCATGTCAACACGACAATCGTTGAATTTCGGACTGACCCCCCACAGTGGGATGATAAAAAAAACTTTGAGAAATACGGGTTTGAATCACAATCATTCTTGCGCTTGGAGAGGAGTTTGCTGAAAGATGGAAGTATCATGCGGGTAAAAGCGTTGACGTAACCAGTCGAGACATATGAAACATCGAAACTGTTGTTTCCAGAGCAGTTTTGGAACTTGCTTGTCACGAAAAGTTTTTCTGCGCCTGACTGCTTGAATTTAAAAATATACAGGAACAGCTTGTGTTCCTGTTTTGACAGATCTGTGCATTGCATGTTCGTTGTGATGTGGCATATCATATCCTGTTTGTTAATATGACGTGAGTCGCCGGGCAATGCATGACATACCTTCTTGTCGAGCACCGGCCGCATGCCTGTCCATGCGGCATGCCAAAAATGCTGTTATGAAACTCGCTCTGGCCAAAGTGTGAAGTCTGTCAAGTCGGAAACTGATTTCTCACGCAATTTTGGTTGGTAAAAGATTTCCCCACCAGAGGCGCAATGCCTTCATGGGACTTGATTTCTATTCGCAACAATGAATAAATAAATGTAATCAATGCAAACATAAAATCAAATTAGGATCTTCAGGAAAGTTCGTGAAAAGAGCATCGAATGGGTACAACGCTTCTTGCGTTGCGTGAAATGGCATGCCTCCTGTCAAAATACATCGGCTTCAGTAGACAGACCAGGATAGATGGCCCCCATTCAGACGACGCAACAGCAACTTATTGGTCTCCGACGATGATTCAGTGCACCCTGCCAAATTTCCAACGCCAAGCGAACGAAACAACACAAATGAAAGTGAATGGTTGAATTGATATATAAATTTAAATGCTGCGTGTGACCGTGCGACAGGAGAAGGTGTGCGAATGTTTTTATGCAACACGGGCCATAAAATCATGTGCTCCAACGAGTGAGATTGGTTTCACCTTCTGTATACGGCGCACAGGTGCTCGTGAAATCATCCAAAAATGCATCCAAGTAGCATAGAGGACGCACAACCGGCGTCGAAGTCTCGTTCGATATAAATAATTACTTCTGAATATCCAATTACAAAATGTTATTTTGTTGTTGAGACAATGGAGAAAATCGGAAAAGCCTTGAGGCAAAGAGATGCAAAGAAAGAGTGAATGCCTTGATCTTCTTGCCTGACACGTTGCGATTATTTTCCGAGTCAATTTGAATAAGGCAGCAACCGATTTTTAATAATGCGCCAAAAGAAAAGACAAAAAAACGGACAAGATGGTCCTGAGAAGAGAGAGGTCAATGGATTTCTTTTGCTCGAGGGCTTGCAACTGATGATCTCACCACAGCCACATGCCAATGAAACAGTTGTACAGTGCTTTCATTTTAAAAATGGACTTATTGTAACCTCTTGGTTTTTGTGTTCAGGACAATAATCACTTTCATCCAGGTTTCGTGTTCGGCAGGAAGTAAAACCTCATGTTTTTATTTTCAAGCGAATGTTCCTCAACACGTCCTTAAAGATCCCAACCCCACCGGCCAATTGTATGGAGTCAACTGTCTTGGGTTAGCTCCAAAGTTTTGACTCACACACTGTAGCATTTCACAAGACACAATTATCGCAACGGGAGCTGAATCAAGACTCAAGTCAGAAAAAAAAGCAATGCAATTTTAATAATTTGATCACGAACAACCAACCATCTTCCTCTTGATCCCCAGCATCTGTCAATCACCCAAAGATTGGACGTCGTCCCAAATAGAAAGAAAATCCAATGGAAAATTGGTGGCTGGATGATTTTCTGAGGATGCGAGGTCCTCTTGAATCAGTGAGCATCATTGAAAACCTGCCGTTGATGATGGCACATGACGGATATGAGATGAAAATTTATCAGAAGGAGGTATCCTATGGAAAACCGAGACTTGTTTTTCTCACACAGCATCGTTTCACGAGATACCTACACTCTAAGAAATAAACTAGGTAAAAGGTAGCCTAACAGTACATAAAGTAGCATGCACAGGCCTGCGGAAGCCACTTAGCATCTATGTGGATGCAATTTCCCATGCCTTCATGCTTCATAGCATGCTTTAACGGAACAGCATGCTACATGGCATCCGTGTTGAATACGCACATACTACTTGGCATGTCTGGATCCTACCTAACATGCCGTCCATGCTGCCAAGCATGCTTTCATGCTTCATAGTATGGAAGGTAACTTCGTAGCTTGTATTCACGCTACTTCACGTCCTAGTTTTGGATGCAAATACGTTTGTCAGAGGATGCTAAGACCCTACCAGAATTTTTTACGGGATCATGCTATTTGGTTTGTATCCACACTTAGTATCCATTTGTGGATGCTAAAAGGCTTGCCAAAGGATTCTAAGACGCTTCCATAATTTTTTTCGTGAATCATGCCGTTCTTCACCAGAACCTGCGAATGCAATGTCACATCCTGGTTCAGGCATGTGAAAACCTGGACCAAACCGGAACAAAGAGGAATTTTTCGTTTCATTCAACCATTCACAACTGGAGATAAGTTGATCACAAAAGACAGAGAAGGTGCCCTAAAAACAGAGTCGTATTTTTGGTCCCTTTTTGTTTCTTGTTTATTCTCCAAGATTTTTGTTTTGTGTACCATCGTAAAAAGCCGTTCTCGGGAAATGGTCGTGTCCAAATGCACCTTTTAATGCAGCATTTGAGG
This sequence comes from Sinentomon sp. SZTP_YWyxl, assembly GCA_030068105.1. Lineage (NCBI taxonomy): Eukaryota > Metazoa > Arthropoda > Protura > Sinentomata > Sinentomidae > Sinentomon > Sinentomon sp. SZTP_YWyxl. Next base: position 11,988 of record JASGXE010011897.1, read on the forward strand.
AAATTTGAAGCCCTTTCGTATCAAATTAACTCAGTTTTTCCAAAGCCCTTATGGGAATATCCTTGTCACTGCTCACATCTTTTTGTCCTCCAACGTCAGCCGATAGTAATAATTTCGACCCTGAAAATCGGTGTTTTCTCGACGAAAGCCACATCCTTTCCCCGGCCAGAGAGAACACTCAGTAACTTATGTTTGAAAATTCCCGCCGAATTCGAGCCGATTATGCCCACGCCACCCTGTAATTGTGACGGTTTGGTATATGTCAGATGGGCCTATCCAGAAATGGGTCAATATTGTCCTGTCCCTTTCTTTATTGAAGATGATCGTGGCAACCAAATGCATCTGTGACGCGCTTGATCCTCTTCCAGAACCGAGGTCAAAATCTTGCAACTCTAGAAAGCTTGGTTGCAATCTGCGCTTTAATTTCTATGGCCTGTAGAGGAATGGAAAACACGTTTCGGAGGCAACCAGTTAAATGAAAAAATACATGTATTGCCTGATACATTAATTCCGCCACCACTTTACATCTCGCATAATGCAGGCCCATCAATTCGGATCTCAAGAAATACCGGAAAAGAATTGCGAAATTTAAAGCGCTGTTCTTTTTTCGTCTGCTGTTGCCTCACAAAACCAAATTTTCAGATGAGTTGTGAACGTTTTGTTGAAGATAAACGGCCGAATGCACCAATAAGCCTAAGCTTACCCTAAAACTAACACTTGGCTAAGTGATAGCGAAGTGACAGCTAAGTCTAGTCACAAACATTGCACCAACAATAAGTGGTAGCTGAGTTACATCTTAGCTAATCTTAGCTAAGTGGTAGCGAAGCACGAGCGAAGTGCTAACTGATCTGCCTTCTGTCAGGAATTGCAATGCTTTGCTATATGGAGCTTCTTTCGAAATTTTGTTTCGGCAATATCTCGACACTGGCTGCGAGTTGAGCTGCTATAATGGTCTCTAAAGATGCCAAAAATTCAGGAGATGCGCTCATGTAGAGGCGATAATTTCGCTAAGACGACTCCTTCACCCTCAAAAAGGACGAAGAAAAATAAACGTTGAGAGGATCTTTCTGCAAAGCCAGCCGAGCCGAGAATTGCCACAACAAATTTCCTGTCAGATCAAAGCTTCATAAATTTCAATATTTTCGCAAATCAAGACTGCGCGCATTCGACCACGGATCTGATTCAACATGCTGCAAATGAAAAGTAAGAAGACAGTGCGAACGGCACCATAATTATTATGACGACACCGAAATGGGGCGCGGGGGTGTTGCATGAAAACGCGTTTGTATTTATACCTCATTGGTGAACAAGTGAGTCAGTTGAGGACGACGGAACAAATTTCTTATTTGCGCATGAATTCCAGAGATGAGCGGAAATGGAAATTTGCAGTGGAGTCGGAATCGGGGCGGAACTTTGTGAGGTCGGAACGGAACCGGAATGTTTCGGAATCGGAACTTGTTTCGGAACCGGAACGACATTCGGGGTGGGTTGCTCTAGTCGGAGGTAACTTACCTCGAGAGTATGGCTTACCCTGGAGTAGTTACCTCTAAGAAGTAAAATCCGGTTGCTGTATGAAAAGTTACACCCAGGGGCAGTTACCCCAGGACTTGCACCCAGGTGTAGCTACTCCCAGCTTTTGTGGTGGAGTCAGCCTGTGGGATGTGTGTAAGTCCCTTTAAACTTTCATTGCAGGGATAGCCATTTAAATCGATGTGTGTCAAGATGGCACAACCTTCCCAATTTTCACTTGAATGGCTATACGAAAGAGTTTTCCAAGATGGTACCGCATTTCACGTGGTGTATAAATGGATGAGTAAGTTCGTCAAAAGTCATCCGCGCACCAAATGTGCTGTATTAATGACACCCATGTGCGGGCACTCAAAATTGTTTCACTTTCAAAACCGACGCTTGGATGGGTTGCATAACACCGCTATAGGAGGCATCAGACAACCGCAGATTAAAACGTGTCACATGTTCAAAAAGCGGTTCACTTCAGTGCCTTTTGCTAAGATTCTTTTGCTTACAAGCAAAAGGATGTCCTATAAGGGGATAGGTGCGCATGTAAAGGCCATGCAAGTTTTTGGAAACTTCAATCGACTAATGTGTTTACCATAAGGCCATAAGGCGAGATTTGTTGCATCGATTTGACAAGATTTGTCGGATTGCTTTTCAACCCGAATGTCCCATTCAATTTGACAGATTTCCACTTGCGTTTTTTCTTTCCTCGTGGGGAGAGACCACCTGCAACGGCCGGAAGTTGCGTTTGCGGTGCTGTGCCACAAGAGTCGGTCCAGCTTCCTGTCTAAATTCGTTATGTATGCTCGAAACAGAAAATAAACTTTAACGCTGTGCATGTTGATAATTTGGAAAACAACTGGCAGGAAAATGAGGAAAACGAGGATGGCGATGTAGCCGATTACGTTGATCCTGATGGTCGCGGCTGATGGTCGCGCAGTAAGAAATAACTACATTCAACAATTCCACAATTGAAGGAAAAGATCTCTAAAGTTCCTCCCATGGACACCTCCAAAAATCATTCGGGTTAAGTCATTTATACGGGGGGACACAAATGCACGGCAACAGGGAAACATTTTCAGAAAAAAGCTGTACCCTTAGCCGTGCAATTGTGTCCTCCCTTTGGCACCAGCATACAGCACAGGGTGTGCCTTATTTCTCTGGAGGGTGGGTCGTCGGTTGGGATAGGTTAGACGCTTTGCATAGGTTAAGTTAAGTTGGGTTAGGTTCGGTTAGGTCGTTAGGTTAGGTTAGGGTGGGTTAGGTTAGGTTAGGTAAGGTCATGTTTGGTTAGGGTTCTCTGTGCAGTGTACCTT
>JASGXE010011898.1:0-18012 GCA_030068105.1 Sinentomon sp. SZTP_YWyxl
GGTTCCCCAAAAGGGATTGGGGTTCTCCCTATGTAAGGTTTTACATTGCCCCGAAGGAAGTTGGAAACGCCTGCAAGACTGGCGGAAGAAGCTGGCCCACCTGAACAAAAATGTGATCGAATTGACCGGTGATGTGACGCCAGATGCGAAAGCCATTGCCGAATCTGACGTGATTATCACCACCCCGGAAAAATGGGACGGCATCTCCCGTAGCTGGCAGACCAGGAACTACGTGAAGGCGGTCTCCCTGATTGTTATAGATGAAATACATTTGCTGGGGGAGGACAGAGGACCGGTGCTCGAAGTCATAGTGTCGAGGACCAATTTCATTGCAGCACGTACCAAGCGTGTTCTGAGGATCGTGGGACTGTCAACTGCACTGGCAAACGCCAAAGACTTGGCCGACTGGCTTTGCATCGGAAAAACGGGCCTCTACAACTTCCGTCCTTCTGTCCGCCCTGTCCCGCTGGAAGCACACATATCAGGATACCCTGGGAAGAATTATTGTCCCCGGATGGCACTGATGAACAAACCCACCTTCCAAGCAATCAGGCAGTATTCGCCTACGAAACCTGCCTTGGTGTTCGTCTCATCCCGTCGGCAGACTCGGCTCACTGCTCTCGACTTGATTGGGTACTTGGCGACGGAGAGTAATCCCAAGCAGTGGCTCCATATGGATGAATCAATTTTGGAGTCGCTCATACAAGATGTTAGAGATCCGAACTTGAAGTTGACGCTGGCTTTTGGCATCGGCCTTCACCATGCTGGTCTTCACGAGAAGGACCGAAAAGTTGTCGAGGAGCTTTACGTTACACAGAAGATTCAAGTCCTGATTGCCACAGCCACGTTAGCTTGGGGAGTGAATTTCCCGGCTCATCTTGTGGTTGTCAAGGGAACGGAATACTACGACGGAAAGGAAAGGCGGTATGTCGACATGCCAATTACAGACGTCCTGCAGATGATGGGAAGGGCTGGTCGACCACAGTTTGATGACTCCGGCATTGCTGTGATTCTTGTCCAAGACATCAAGAAACATTTCTACAAGAAATTTCTCTACGAACCCTTCCCTGTCGAATCCAGCCTCCTTCAGGTTTTGCCGGATCATCTGAATGCCGAGATCGTTGCTGGCACCATCCAGACCATCCAGGGTGCAATCGACTACCTGATGTGCACGTACCTTTTCCGCCGTCTCCTCCAGAACCCGTCGTACTACCAGCTGGAGGGAGTTGACCAGCACACCCTGAATTCCTTCCTCTCATCGCTGATCGAAAAATCCCTCAAAGTTCTCCAGGATTCCTGCTGCATCTACTTTGACGACGAGCAGGGTCGATTCTACCCGACCTCCTTTGGACGAATTGCCTCCTACTACTACATTTCTCACAAGACGGTGAAGCTGTTCAGCGACAGTCTCGACTCAACATGCAACATCACGACTGCATTGAAAGTTTTGTCAGATGCCAACGAATATTCAGAGTTGCCTGTTCGTCACAACGAGGACGTTCTCAACGGCGAGTTAGCCAGGGAGTGTCCAATCCCAGTTGACCAACTCTCCTTGGATTCTGCTCACACAAAAACCCACCTTCTGCTGCAGGCGCACTTCTCTAGGGCTCCACTCCCCTGTTCCGACTACTCGACTGACCTTAAGAGTGTCCTTGATCAGACCCTCAGGATCCTACAGGCCATGATTGATGCATCGTCAGAGCGAGGATGCCTGTCGACATCCCTCGTCTGCCAGCACTTGATCCAGATGGTCGTCCAGGCATGTTGGCTGAACGACAGCTCCCTACTTTGCTTGCCATCGATGGAGCGACACCATCTGTCAGGCATCCGACAAGGTGCCCGACCGATCGAATCCATCCCTGAACTTCAGGACATTGTTCTCGGGAATTACCAGAAACTGTCGAACATGCTCCGTGATGTTATGGACGAGAATGACATAGAACAAGTGTACCAAACTCTTACCAGACTCCCAATGGTCAAAGTTTTTCCCTCTATTGTTGCTTGTTCGACCACCGAGGAACAGGAGGTGGTAATACCCGTGCCAAAGTTTTATGGGATTGGCCCTCCCCCAACTTCATTGTACATTAAAGTTGGAGCTGGACAAGACTACATCCTCCGTGTATCCCTGGAGAGACTCCAAGGTCCATCCGACATTTCACAGGAATCCAGACAGCATTCAAGGAGGGGCAAAGCAACAGCAGTCAATTCACGTCGCCCGCATGAGGTTGCCATCGACCACTCGGCACTGCGTGTGGTGTCCGCAAAACACGGGAAGGTGAAGAACGAAGGGTGGTTCCTGAACTTGGGCATTGCAGACACCAATGAAATAGTGGCCCTTAAAAGGGTCACTGGATTCCAAGCCAGAACAACGGCCAATCTGCTGCTCAGAACACCTGAAAGGGAAGGACCTGTGATATACACATTGTACTTGATGTCGGACAGCTACATGGGTCTGGATCAACAGTACAACATTTATCTGGATGTCAATAATTCCAGTCCAGCCATGTGAATGATTTTTGTTTTTGAATTTGTTAGAGATGTGCCGCCGTGCAAGGTGCCGTTTGCTGTTGCTTACATTTTTGCCTGTAAAACTTTACAATCGGCAGCTGCAGTTGGTGAACACACCCAACTTGCTGCCCATGATTTGCATTTTGCCTTCCCTTTTGCGGAATTAAAGCCGACAAAAATATAATAACCAATGGGCAGTGAGGATCGGCGGTGGTGAAGGGGGTACCCTCAATGCCCATTGTTTGTTGCAAACCCACTGGTTGGTGTCCGCCCATTGACTGTCATCAAAGCACTGCTTGATATTTGCAGATAGGCCCGTAAAACATACCAGAAGTTCACGTATCACAGCTGCTGAATGAAAAGTTCAACCTTATCGTCTTTTGTAAAATGGCTAGCACTGTTCCTCCAAGAAAGAATGTTCTAAAAGTTGATGCACTTTGAATGGGTAACGACATTTTCCTTGCTGGGTTGAAAAGTTCTTTTCGGTTACCATTTGTTTATAGTAACCCAACAAACGCAATGAGAAGTGAAGGTATGGGGGATTTTTACTTTGGAGGCGAGACCGGGGGAAATAGCAAGTTTTTCTAAATTTTTACTCGGCACCACACGATGCGGCCTGCTTTGGAGGAGATTTTTCATTCCGAACTTTCCTCTAAAACGAACCACCAACCCTTCTCTCTGCTGGAGTCTGTTAATGATTGTTGTTTCCATCACTGTATTCTGCCAGTCTCAGCTTCATGAAGCCGATTTTATGACTCATAATATCGCCGTGGACAAATTAAAGGGAGCTAAGTGTAAGAAACTTTAATTTCTACTTCTGTGATTTTCCATTTAAAACCCATTGTTGTTCAACAATACTTTTCATTTCTCTGTTTTCACTTATCTCCCTTTAATTTGTTCAAGGCGATATGTGCTTGTTCATCACTTTTTCTTGTACCTACTTCTTTGTTTACTTCTTGCATTTTCAAAGCCTGCTCCACTTTATCCCATGTTTTGCCAAGAATTCTCCCAGTTGTATGGGTGATTTCACAGTAGTGGCTAGTAGCTGGTTTGAAGTAGATTACAAAGAATGGCTTGAAGCACAATTTGGTTTTCACTCTTCTCTGTAATCTGCTTCAAACAAGCACCTGTCACAAAATCATCCATCCAACACAGGCCTATACTTGGGAAAGATGGGATAAAGTAAAGCAAGCTTTGAAACTACATAATATACTAAAAATACCAAACTTTTCCCTGGCAATGCCACTGGATATGCTAACTGCAACACATATTGTAGGTAGAAGACATCTTTTCATTGTCTGATTTTGATGGCCACAAGTCGGCACAATTTGACCATGCCCCAGATGATGGATTTTTAAGTGAAAATACCTTCTTTGGCGTCAACTCAAGTGAGTGTAAACTGGGTGAAAATGAGCGTAACAAGTGAGTATTAAGGAGCATAAACTCATATTTTGTTATCATTATAATATTGTCTCCTGTTGTGAGAAGTGAAATAAGTATGCTTAACCGGACATTTTTTGGCGAGTGACCTCTTGTGCGGTAAAAATTTAGGGGCCTTTTTACAAGAAGCCAGCACGAAATCTCTCTCAACCCAAAGAACATCATAGAGACTTCACAAATGTTCACATTTGCAAGAATGGAAAAGTTTTGTGATGCCGCGTTTAAGAACATTCATGTTTGAACAAGTTTATTTGGTTAAACTTTCCAATCAGCAGTTACATGTCGATAGGAGAATTTCGGGAATGTTTTCCGAGCTTTATCTCGGCTGATAAGTTGTAGGTTAACAGCAAGCAACAGGAGGATGCCAACCTATTGGTTGACAACAGGTGATGATCAGTGACGGTGGGAGTTAGGTCAGGTTTGAACAACTTTATTGTGCGAAGATGTAAATCATGTACCTGTAGTCAGCTGCACCAAATTTATCTGCTGAATGCAAAGTTTAACCATTTCTGTTGCTGTCTCCTGCCTTCGTTAACTCCACCCATGACTCCAGATGCATTCTGGGTTCATTGACCTGGTCTTGATATCACGTACGACCTGCAAGAGTTCTGTTTAAATTTTTTTTTCAAGTAATCTTGCTTTAATTTTGATTCCGTTACTTTACCAACATTTCTTGTGTTTGTTGCCATACCATTATTTCCATGTCAGTTTAAGTAACATTTGCCTCGGATATTGGCAATAAATGGGTTCATCCTCCGACCTCACCACCTACTTTTAACTTGTGTTTGCTCCTCATTTATCTTGGAATGGTGAGGGACTTTGACCTGTTCCCCTTGTTCGTTCTCAATCACAGCAGGTCAGCTGGCGATGTTGACGTGTGTCGCCAACATCTAAGCTGACCTGCAGTTATTGACCATGGCCAAAGGTAACTGGTCAAAACCACTCACCATTCCAATATAAACGAGGAGAAGAATGTCAAGAAAATGGTACTTTGGAAATGGTGATGCTTACTGAACTCCCTGTGCTACAGAAATATCAGGTTCTCCTCCTTGTGCCCACATTGACTGGATTTTTTTTACATGTAGCAAACTGTGCAGAGACAGAGGTCAACTTGAATTGTTTGGACTCTTGCATGGACCTTGGACCTGGCAGAAGTTGAGTGCTCACCACATTGACATATGTTCCTGAGTTTGCACCAGGGGATAGTTGCACCACACTGCGTGACGATGGAGAAAAAAAATAACCCCGATGAATTAATGAAATGGGCCGATTTCTTAAACGAAGCTAAAGATGATCGCCATTCAAAACTGAACCCCCAAACCAATCTGAATTGCCATGCTGATCGATGATCAAATCGCTGCAAAATTATCTGTGGCTTCAAGTAAAAAGTGGTTGAAACATTGACGGTCATTGTTTATGGGAATGGACATAAATTTGAGTGGTTTATGGGAACAAAATGAGGAGAATCCTTGGTTCAAAAAAATTTTAATCTTCGTTTAAGAAACTGGCCCAGTGTTGTGATAGCGTAGGCTTGGCCAGCCAAGCAGAAGCAACCACAAATAAAAAGAAACAAGTAGGTATGCAACCTGTAATTTTGATTTACCTAGGTACTCTGCCATTGTACTTTCTTCTCGGAAATCTGAACATCAGTGTGAAATAGGTGGCATCTGCTTGAACAAATTCTGCAAGGAAACTTTCTAACTCAGAAATCATTGCAAAGGTGTGCTTGCAAGGTCTCTGGAAAGGAACTCGCGGGGCAATGTTTGCAATTGAGTTTTTTGTGCAACAATTCCAGAAGTCCCTGCTAGATGAATCGGCCTCTGATCTCAAGAGGTCCATGTACAGCATCGGGAAAATTAATGGAGCCACAAACGTAAATTAAATGCAGAAATGGTGTTGCCTCGCCTCCGAAACTTTCCTTTACTTGCTTCCTTTTTTTTCACAAAGAAAAAAAAGCGTCGTGTTTCATCAACATGTTGTGACATCTGTTTCACATTTGTTTCAACAATTTCATTGCATATATTTTAGAAAAAACACTTTCGATTTTTTTCTTCTTCATTTGGTTGGACTACAAAGGAAAAACTAGTGCTAAATTTTCGTCGCGGAATCAGATGTTTCATTGAATACCGAAACTGCATTTAAATTGCATGTGTGGTTCCACTGATTTTCCCGGCACTATAGGATACAGTTCCTTCCTTTGAAATTGGTCCACTTACAGTGGCAGGCCAGTGATGGTCGTAAGCTGGTCTGACTTTTTTCAGATTGGGCATGCAAAGATTGGTGATTTCAGAAGCATGGAGAATCGGGGTGCCAACAAGTCACATTAACATTAGACCATGACCAAGCGAAATGATGGTGTGAAAATCCACCTTTTATGCATCGTTAATATCACTTTATTGAGGTCAATTTCGAAGGAAAGGGATGTACAATGCTATAACCAGGTGTGCAAGGGTAAAATGGATTTAAGAAAGAACATATCTTTGTGTTTGTTGATTTTCAAGATGTTTTGAAGATGTTAAATAAAATCTGCTTGTATATTTTTTCAAATGCCTATTAAAACATCCAGGGAAGCAATTCAGTTGCTGCTAGGCTTAAACTTTCAAACCTTGCAGTGTGATGCTCAGGAATTTGTAATAGCCTTGATTTCTGCATGACAAGGATACTTCACCCGCAATGCAGAGGAAGTTAAAAAGCTTGGCCCCTGCAGCTGCGGCTGCGGAGGACAAGGCGCAACGCCTAGCAGTTCCCGATCAGGATGAAAGCACGCCTGGAAGAAGAAGGTTGGCTGGACTTCGGCTGAGGACTTCCCAGATGGATGGAGGCAACTCGTTCAAGGAGGTCATGAACGATGCTCTCCTGAACATGATGCACTTTCCTCCGACAATGCAGTTTTCTGGTAAGAATACCTACGAATATTTCTTGACAAGTGTTGTATCACTGGTCTACTCAAACATAAAAGGAAGTGGCCTAAAATGTATCGTTTCAGCCTAAATAGGCTGGAAACTATACATTCAAGGCCGAAGCTAAGGAGGGGGCCACTTCCTAGGAAACTCAGGGGGCCGCCGACTGCATACCCAATTCGATAGGTACCTCACCTGTGATGGCACGAATCTGAAGATCATCACATTCGTTGTCACCTTTGCATGATTTCCTCACCTGTGATGGCACGAATCTGAAGATCATCACATTCGTTGTCACCTTTGCATGATTTCCTCACCTGTGATGGCACGAATCTGAAGATCATCACATTCGTTGTCACCTTTGCATGAGTTCCTCACCTGTGATGGCACGAATCTGAAGATCATCACATTCGTTGTCACCTTTGCATGATTTTCTCACCTGTGATGGCACGAATCTGAAGATCATCACATTCGTTGTCACCTTTGCATGATTTCCTCACCTGTGATGGCACGAATCTGAAGATCATCACATTCGTTGTCACCTTTGCATGATTTCCTCACCTGTGATGGCACGAATCTGAAGATCATCACATTCGTTGTCACCTTTGCATGATTTCCTCACCTGTGATGGCACGAATCTGAATATCATCACATTCGTTGTCACCTTTGCATGATTTCCTCACCTGTGATGGCACGAATCTGAAGATCATCACATTCGTTGTCACCTTTGCATGATTTCCTCACCTGTGATGTCACGAATCTGAAGATCATCACATTCGTTGTCACCTTTGCATGATTTCCTCACCTGTGATGGCACGAATCTGAAGATCATCACATTCGTTGTCACCTTTGCATGATTTCCTCACCTGTGATGGCACGAATCTGAAGATCATCACATTCGTTGTCACCTTTGCATGATTTCCTCACCTGTGATGGCACGAATCTGAAGATCATCACATTCGTTGTCACCTTTGCATGGTTTCCTCACCTGTGATGGCACGAATCTGAAGATCATCACATTCGTTGTCACCTTTGCATGATTTCCTCACCTGTGATGTCACGAATCTGAAGATCATCACATTCGTTGTCACCTTTGCATGATTTCCTCACCTGTGATGGCACGAATCTGAAGATCATCACATTCGTTGTCACCTTTGCATGATTTCCTCACCTGTGATGGCACGAATCTGAAGATCATCACATTCGTTGTCACCTTTGCATGATTTCCTCACCTGTGATGGCACGAATCTGAAGATCATCACATTCGTTGTCACCTTTGCATGGTTTCCTCACCTGTGATGGCACGAATCTGAAGATCATCACATTCGTTGTCACCTTTGCATGATTTCCTCACCTGTGATGGCACGAATCTGAAGATCATCACATTCGTTGTCACCTTTGCATGATTTCCTCACCTGTGATGGCACGAATCTGAAGATCATCACATTCGTTGTCACCTTTGCATGATTTCCTCACCTGTGATGGCACGAATCTGAAGATCATCACATTCGTTCTCCCCTTTGCATGATTTCAGTGCAAATATTAGGTACATTGTATAATTTCTTGTTTTGTCCACCTCACTCAATTGTTTGAGATGATCCCCACGGGCCTCCACCCTATCTGGTCACTGATCAGATAGGTACCTTTTGGGGCCCCAAAAGTTATCTTGCCTTGAGGCCCTGGTGCGGAATGCCTGACCCCAATACCCGACACTAACTCACAAAGCACGAACAGCAATTGCAGCAAAATTGCTTTCCATGGCCAGTGATTTTGGGCTGCACTGCAATAGCTTCTAAATGAAATTGCCTGGACAAAATGTTTAAAAAAAATGCCAAACCAAATGAGAGAATAATCAAATTTGTTAACAAGCTTGACGTATCAAGAGCTGCTGATATATAGGGGAGGGCACAAAACAGATGCAGAAATTGCAAAAAATAATTGTGCTATTGGTCATTAGCGTCACTTTGTATTCAAAATCTGTTGCAAGGGAAGCATGGCCAGGAGATGTAGAGAAATCTGTTCTTGTCATCTTTTGACAGTTTGTTACTTCTTAATCTGATGCCTTCATTTTTTTCTTGTTTCTCATCATGGAAATGGGGGTACTAGATTCCGACAATTTAAAATTATTTTCAGTGGAAGACTGATCAAGTTTTGTAAAATTTTGATAACTTCTGCCAACGCCAGTTATTTGGATGGCCACTGTACACAAGGTGGTAGTACCTAGGTCTGGAGCAGGGCTGTCTAGATTTTCTCAGCATCACAGTTTTCATTTTCTTTTTGCAGATATGTGCAAGTTGAAGGCACTTCACTGCTTAGATGCAGGTTCACTGTCGGAGGCAGCGTATTACTTTGCATTTAGTCATGGTGTTTTTGAGCTGCACAAGTCACTGCACAACTACCAGACTGCAGTCAGGTGAGTGGGCCTGAGTCTAGCAGACAACGGCAACCTACCACACCTGCCTCCATTTACTTGGACTCCGTTTTGTGTCTTGGCTTGTTACTCGTATGTGTCTTCGTCCACGAACACTCTGGTGGCTGTGGTTTTATCCACGTGGATTCTCTGCCACTGAAACCTGGGTTCACTTTACAGTTAGCAGCGACATTTGGTGTGACTAACTTCCGAGATGTGAATTACATTTCGTCTTTTCTTTTTTTGTTGGTGATGCAACCTTTTATCTCAACTCAACCTGACCTTGGTTTAGTTTAGCTTTAATTCAGAAAAGGGCATTCTCTTCGTTGGTGACACACAGCCTTTTTAAGCTTACTTAACCCGACCTAACCCTAACTTACCTGACCTGACCTGGGGTTAGGTCAGGCAATGTAGGAAAAGGCATATCTCAATTTTGCTGTGCAAAGCATGTCCAAAATAACAACTGCCCATGCCATTGCAGGAACTTGACATTTGTCGCTTACAGGAGTTTCTCTCGTTTCCCATCCTCATGGATTTACCAGTATTTTCGGAGTACGTTTGATTATGTGCTTTTCCAGGACTGCAACATCTTGTCTAAATAGATGGCAAGCCTCATGCTGGCCACAACAATGGAGAGCACATACGGAAATCAGAAATGACATGTTTTGACTGCTGTGCAGTGATTTTTACGGCACGTGTGGTGTTTTAGGGCACACTGTAGTGGTACAAAATCAGGATGGGCATGTACATTTTTGAGAAATGCAACCCCTCCCTTCTTGAAAACCCATCCAACATTCTGAGAGCAGTAATTACGACCACTTTAATAGCTGTTACCTATTTAACATTTCCCAGGGATGATTCAGCTTGGTGAATATTTCTGGACATATTTCAGGCTATGTTCCCAAATGCGGGAGCTTTGGGAAACCTATTATGTATCCCTGCAGGGCTTGTAACTTCTCGTTGAATGCTGCTTTATCCTGTTTGACAGAAGGAAGTGTTTTCCACACAGTGCTCCAGAGCTGTTGAGTTTACCTACCTATTGAGGATGCTCTCTCCCATCCCGTTTAGATCACTGTCAGCTGAGAGCAACCAGAAACTGATGGAGATGAACTGTATTAACAGAGATGGGGCCAGGAGCCCATACAAATCCCCCGGAGGCATCCTGACAAATTCAAACAAAATCAACAGGATATTTGATCCCCAGATAAAGAAACGACACCACACGCTCTCACCAGATATCGGAGACAACAGGAAAGTAAACTCGGTCGATCTTATCGAACTTCCAAAAGGTTACTGATTTTTACCCACTGGTAAATTTCTGGCTGTCAAATTTGTGTCTGTGTCAGGAGCAGGTGGTACACGTTACTGACAATTCATTCGGCTGGACAATTTCAAGGGAAATGACTACACATTTGAGAATTTTCCTGTTCGATAAGAGCTGACAGATGTTTATAATTTATTCCTGAATCAAGTCAGAATAACAAATTGAGACGTTTGTGTGCGGAACTGATCTCTGACATCAGCAAGTAGGACCCGAAGTTTATTATAGCCTAGTAATTTTGTTGTTTTTCTGTTTTTGGGTGAAGTATGGTGTGACACTCCAAATATGAAGTCAGAGACAGTCCTTCCTGTCCGGCACTCGCAAAACCCCAGAGTCAGAAAACCTTGTAACTGTTGTTTCCACAGATTGGGTAGTCGTGCAGATTACTTCTCTGCCGTCCATCTGTGAATCAAGTGTCCCGTCAACAAGACCGATGGCACAGCAAGTCCTCACCAGGTGGGAATGTGGCACAAAGAATACTCCATGCGTTGTCAAGCTGGCAAAACCACGAAGCAGCGGGAACGGTGTGGACGACGACATCCTTGTCCAGTTCAACAAATTGCTTGTCGACAATAAGGAGTTGAATACGGGATACACGGGAAATAAGCGGACATACTGGGAGAAAAGGAACTCGCATTGCACTACACTGAAGGTTAGCCAATTGAAATAATGCTTCTCTCCCTCCGTCCTATTCAGAGATTAAATTGTGAAATTGGACATGGTGGTATGCCACTTTTTCGGCACTTCTAAAAAGTGTTGGTAGCCAGCAATGAATTACGATGTTGGCTTGTGTCCAAAACCCATTTTTAACAAAAAGGCCATTTCGACAAAACTTTGGAACACCTTGTCAGTGGTACCCCTTCCTGGGGCAGGGTCTCTGACCCTCGAAACCCCACCAGACACCAGACCAGGGCTGTAAGTTGACACACCTGACCTCATCTTCATGGGTTGTGTCCAAGAATGGGTTCCATCAATGTCAGTGCCCCCTTTTAACATGCACCTTACCCCAGTAGGTCAACTCTGTCAATTGTCAAATTGAATCTCAAATATCGCTTTTTGCTTTGACTTTCATGGAAACAGCTTGAATTGAATGGCTGTAAGATGGTTTAAAATCATGCAACGTTTCTGGGCAATTTATTTTGTTTTCTGGTATTTTTTACTTTCTGCCTGCATTTATTCAGAAGGATGATTATGCTCTCAAAAGGCTGAAAAATTTCTCATCCAAAAAGTCATGACTGAGCGTAGATTTTTTTGTACAGAAAAGTTTCTGACCCTTACTGTACTGATATACCCTTACTACTGACCCTTACTACTGACTACTTACTACTGACCCGAATGACCCTTACTGTATGATATACCCTTCCCCTTTCTGTACTGATATGACTGATACTCACCTGGCAAAACTTGCAAAGTGCGGTTGGCGACAACTTGCAGATTTTGTTGAAATTTGCGCTGAAATTTTGGAAAAGCACCACAAGCTCTTGACTGAGTGCTTTTTTTACTGCAAGCATTCATAAGTGTTGCTGGTCCCTGGATGGGGGGATCAGGGGTCAAGGGTCAGTTTCCAAAACCAGAAGGCAATTATTGAATGATCAGTCCCACATCATTATTTTTTACCAATAATAAGCTTGAGCTTTTACATTCTTCCCGTCTGACATTATTTACTTGCTCCTTCCCCTCCCCAACCCAAGCGGAAAAACAAGGGTAAAGAAAGATCCCACCAAAGGGATAGTGTGATGGCCCATCTTGCAAACATGCGGATGCAAGCATTTTTTGACTGATTCTCATTTCATCGATCGTCATTTACCTTGCAGAACCTTGTGAACAATTTGGAGAATCACTTGCTTGGACCACATCGGAGTTTGTTTCAAGGCAGACTTCTCGATGCAGAACTCTCCAAGCGTGTACTGGAAACCCTTGATCAGATCCTTGGTGTGCTGTCCGACAACCACGTGACGCTAAAGGATGCTGATAAAACGACCCTTGCATTGCTGATCGAGGCCTTGCCGCATACAGGAGTCAGCTGCGTGATGGGATGGCTGCTAACTGCAATGATGTCGTCAGCTGCGGCTGGGAGTGCGCTGAGCAAGGAGACAAAAGTGAAGCTGCGACGGATGTTGGAAGATGCAGTTGGTGTGCTTGCTGGCTTGAAGGCGGCAAAGAGAGGACCCGTCATTCTTATATTGGACAAGGTTGGTAGAACCACGCTGATTCGCTGATTGTCGTCCCCAACCAATTGAGATTTATTTAAGGAGATCATTGGCAACGACAAGGAACGTTTGATGCCCAACTGTCTGAACTAGAAATTTGATGAAAAATGTGATTCTTGCTTTCACACTTTTTGGTATCATCAAATTGTCCATTTCACGCGATTCCCGTGGGATACTTTTCTTTTGCATGATAATGTATTTTTCATTAAATTTACTTTGAAAAATCCACAAAATTCAAGGCACGTTTACACTGTTTCACTTTTTTCACACTTCGATCTTTCGATTGCTTTTTCTCACAGTCCTACAAGCTGGAAAGGTAAAAATGCTGTACTTTTGACTGAGAGAGCCGGAGCCTAGAATTGTTGATATTAAAGGAATTAGAATTGTTGATATTTTATTATTTTTATAGAAGGATATTTCACTCCTTCGTCAATGTTTGAGCTATTCTTTCCAAAGAGTGCAGGGCCGTCATTTCAGGTTTCCGCAGGGGGGGGCATTACTCGCAAAGAATTTGGGAGCGACCCAGAGGGGGTCTGGGGGGCGGAGCCCCCCAGTATATGCGGGATTCCAAGGGGCAGAGCCCCTGGCGGGGGGTCTGGGGGGAGGAGCCCCCCAGAAGCTGGAGAAATTTTGAAATTTGGGGTTCATTTTGGGTGCAAAATTGGTGTTCTTGAGGGTATATTTTCAGCATTTGAGGCGTTTAGATCACATAATGCATGCAGGCAATGATTTATTGCATCAGCTAAGATGCAATTTCCCATCAGTGTATTTGTCTCTTCGCAGCGACCGCATTCTTCGATTTCCGCTTTTGTTTCAAAACCAGCTGAACTTCAACAAAGTTTTTACTGACATTCTGAAGATTCTGAGTGGCGAAGCCCCCCAGAAGTTTGAGAAATTTTGAAATTTGGAGTTCATTTTGTAAGCAATCGTGAAATTGAGGCCAAATTACCCATCAGGGCGAGCAAAAACCATATGCCAGGGTGGGGCAAGCGATCCGCTGGGTAGGGCATTTCCAATCAGGGGGGGGGCATCGCCCACCCTGTCCCCCCTAAGTGACATCCCTGAAAGAGTGTTGTGCTAATGCCGTAAACAACTGATATGCATGTTTATTTCACGAATTTTGGATCAACACGAGCTCTATCAGCCAAAAAAAGACTACCTAATTTGCATACTTTTGTGCAGAAATATCTTTACTGGGTCACCAGAAATCCAGCACTTAAAGTTGTCAATGTTTTTGGCAATAATGTCACCACAACTCTAATACTGTTTGACCTTGAAATTTGAAATTTTGCTTGCAGGCACTACATAATGGGTCCCAAGCGTGTACCAAATTAATAAAATCGTTACGAAATACGGAGGATTTTATTTTGTATTTTGAGTCTTTGACCCCCTCCTCTTCGTGCAAATAAATAATGAACTTAATATCAGATCAATTTGTTATTTTGATCTGATGTCAAAGGATCTTTTGTTTTGCATCTTTGCCCTGTTAAATTTGATCAACACAAGCCCTTGATCAGGGCTGGCTCGAGGGTTTTTGCCGCCCTGGGCAAAGATAAAGTTTGGCGCCCCTGGCCCCCTGCCAGCCTTTTGAGGACCCATCCCGACCCGACCTCACCCCAAATTTAAAATACGGCCGCACTCGCGTTTTGGCGCTGCGCGTTTTTATTTGTGTTTTGTGTGACCCACTCTGTCTTACTGACTTGCGTTTTGACTAGTGTTTCGGCGCTCTTTTTTGTCCCAATGGCGGCATGGCACCCTGGGCAAATGCCAGTCTGCCCATGCGGTTGAACCGGCCCTGTTCTTGATCACTCTTTTCCCTGTTCTTGTTTCCTCGCACCTATCTTCCTAGGAAATCCAAGCTCTTCCCTGGGAGTCATTACCAATCCTGGAGAATCACCCCGTGTCAAGGGTCACCTCGGTCCACATGCTGAAGACCTTGTACGAAACGCACTTCACGAGTCAGAGGTCAGTGTTTAAGAACGGGATAAACCCTCGAAACTCCTACTACATCCTTAATCCGGATGGGTCTCTGGAGGACGTTCAGCAGAGGTTGGAGAGCATATTCAAACGGGAGGAGAGTTGGGATGGAATTGTTGGACGTTGTCCGAACAGAGATGAAGTCCAGTCGGCACTTGTCAACAAGGATGTGTTGCTGTGAGTTGAGTATTCCTTTATCTGACAGAAGTAATTTTTCACAAAAAAAAGATAGTAGTTTTCCGGCAGCTTTTGTGGGAACAGTGTCAAACGGCGGAGAGTAGGGTGTGGTTGAAGATGCCTTTGTGCTAAGTTTGGTGGGAAAATCTTGACAATCAAATTGAGTCATAGGCAGCATGATGGGGGCCATCAATGGAAGTCAAGAAAACCTTGTCATATTCGGGCGATCTTTCCACTAATGTCCCTTTCCACCTGACAACACTATCCGCTGTTGATGTCATTATTTCAACTACATTTTCCATCTCCCAACCAAATTGGTTGCCATACAACCATCCATCTACAAGAGTGGGCAACCCCGTATGGAAACTGAAACATCCAGTGTCTATCCAAGTTCACTGGCTCTTATACCAAGCTTTCCATCATTCTCAGAGAATCAAAATGCTTGAACACTCTCAATGTGATTGATCATCAAACCTCAAAGGCAGACATTCTTTCAGAATAACATGATAGACTCTTTGCAGTTGAGCTTCACACGACAAAGAACCTTTTCTGGAATCCAAACGTTATATGGAGGCCACATTTGGGTGCACAAACATGGTGGCCCCTAAATTTTTGATTTATGGACTTCCCTTCTCCAACCATACAGACAGGTTCACATTTTTAAACATTGTTCGACAACAGCTTGGGTGCTTAGCGAGTATCATTTCCTCTCGAAGGACCAAACACACATGGTTATTGAATGGCGTTGAAATCAACACGTCAATTGTTTTGCACAATAACCTGGCCAAAAGGACCACTTCAGTAGACAAAAAAAGATTTGGCATGGCCTGCTCCTTTATCAACCAGAGGAAAATTGATGTTGGTCGCCTGTGCCGTTCACTTCATGCCTGCCTGCAAATGTTAACATTTTTTCCGATAAAAAAATGTTAAGTTGGGCTTTGTGCTTGTGACTGGGAACTGTGTCCTTATTCCTGACAATTTTGATCCTATCCCTGATGTTTCTGACCTGTGTGCGCCCACCCATCTGTGTTCAGAAACACCAAGATGCTTGCTGATTCGATGCACACTTAACAAAAATGTTCGTTTTTCATTTTGTTTGTTCCGTCAGGTACTGTGGCCATGGTTCAGGCAGCAAGTACATGTCGGGTAATATGGTGCAGAATTTGGACTGCAACTGTGCTGTTCTGCTAATGGGCTGTTCCAGTGTACAGATGAGGGTCAATGGTGGACACCAGTTTGGAATTGTACAGAGCTACATGCTTGGATCAAGGTCAGGACAATTTTATTTTTTTTTTGTTTCGTTTTCGAAATAATGTCTTATTAGCCTGGTGTAAGAGCGATCACGAGTTAAAACAACTCTCGTGAGTTTCTTCCAAGCCATTCCTTCTGTGGAAGGGCCAGCCAACTCTATT
Source organism: Sinentomon sp. SZTP_YWyxl (assembly GCA_030068105.1). Lineage (NCBI taxonomy): Eukaryota > Metazoa > Arthropoda > Protura > Sinentomata > Sinentomidae > Sinentomon > Sinentomon sp. SZTP_YWyxl. The sequence goes on from JASGXE010011898.1 coordinate 16,356, forward strand.
CTTTGGACCCTTTTTGTCCTGATAATGAAAATTTCTAGAGGTCGAAGTTCGAACCGGTACAGCTTCAACCGGGTACAGCAACCGGTACGGGTACCGGTACACATGTACCGGTACCCGTTACATGTTGCAATTTTGTGGGTGTGCAAAAAGTCACCTGTCTTGTGCCCCCAAAAATCAAAACCAAATTGAAAAATGTTGTCATTTGACCGAGTTATTGATGTTTGAAGTTTGCTTTTTTGTCCTTCCCATAAGTGAATTGCTTCTTTACAAGATGACTAGTTTGGGCTCCTGTCCTTCAAACAGATGGTCCAGCTGTCCCCTTTTTATATGCTGGTTCAAAAATAGATCAATAAATCTCCTGGGTGCCTCATGGCATATTTGTTTGTTTTGTTTATGGAGGGGTAGATAGACATTAAAAACTGCTGGGTGTCTTATGGGATATTTCTTTGTTTTGTTTATGGAGGGGTACAGAGACATGAAATCGCCTGGGTGTCTCATGGCATATTTGTTTGTTTTGTTTTTGAAGGGATAGACATAAAAACGTCTGGGTGCCTCATGGCATATTTGTTTGCTTTGTTTATGGAGGGGTAGATCCAACCTTGTACGGTTACGTACAAGGTTGAGCTGGCATTTTCATGTACAACACAGTACTTTTCCGGCGACAAATTGGCAGCCATTATTCAGAGCAAATTTGCAGGGCTTCCTGTCAATTTGGCGTTAGCCAAATCTTCACCTCAGTTGTCGGGCAGTTTGTGCAGACTCAGCAATACCATAAGACGGCACTTTCAATTAAAAGGAAAAACTATACGAATAAGATTTTGGCGTGTGCCGCCGGAAAAGGCCTTCTACGTGGCATATTCCAGAGCAGCAACAGCCAGCAGGCGGTTTCATTTCACCTCCCCTCTTCCTGTACGTGCTGACGTGTATCACTTGAGTTGCCAGAGAATTGGTTGCCGTCAGTTTTTGGGTAATTTTCCAGACGCGGCCTTCGCATAAAAGGTTTTCCCCGAATTATCTGAGGGTTCAATCGTTCGATCGTTCAGTCGTTCCGAAGAAAATCCTCTTTCAAGTGCTTGCTTGAAATTGTCAAACGCTGCCATTCAGTTCTCATCTGTTCCTGTCAATCATCTCTGTTCAATTCACTTTTTCATCATAGTTTGGCGGGTAGTTAGTTTAGTTCTTCTGATAAGTCTTAATGGCAGCAAGTCGTGTCAGTTCTGTAGAAAGAGCGTCTTCCTAAGAGATGTAATAAACACTTATTTAATTTAGTTTAAAAATGATAACCACTCGTGTCCGACTCTTCAATTATCTGTGCAAATCTATCAGTGTGAGATTTTAACAGTTTCGACATAGCGAATCTCAATGGCAGTGAACCCAAGGGTGGTTGGTAAACGAACTCGTGGTATCGCTGGTAATTCCCTGTCCCTTCCAGATTGCTGTTCAGTTATTTTGTGTCCAGAGTGCTTTATTTGTGTTTTGACGGTTCGGCCAAATGTGGTGCTTCAGCAAACAGAAACTCGAGATAAGTGGTAAAGATTTGCTGGCGAATCACATGGTAGTCAGTTGTCCGTGATTGCTGATTGACCCAAATATTGGCCTGAACTTGCAAGACACATGGGAACCAATTGCAGTGAGAAATGTCAGTTTGAGTTCTTCC
>JASGXE010011899.1:0-14783 GCA_030068105.1 Sinentomon sp. SZTP_YWyxl
GGGCCCAATTTTTTGGAACCAAAAATGTCAATTTTAGCAGGGAAAATTGGAACCCAGGAAAAATTTTCACAGCCAGCCCACATGTTCACAAAACTGGGTTTTTATGATGGCCCTTCTTGGTGAATAATCCTCTCGACCAGTTGACTCTTGGTCCAACCCTCTGACAGAATCAACACCACTGCTACATGCATCAATTCGCCACATCACATCTCCCTTTCTCATCGGTTGAATGATTTTTGGAGATTATTTTATTTTTTCCTGTTTCAAAATGTCTGAACTATAAAATAGAACGGAATATTCAAGTGTCGGTGGAAATGGCTTCTCAGCGTGGGCCGCTCCGCATTTCTGCGCAATTTGTTACACATTGCTCTGAATTTCTGCAATTTGTCCTGAACGGCCGGCTGACTGCTGAGTGCTATTCATCCGAAACTTTGTTAACTAAATCAGGAATGTGTTAATTCGAGAAGGGACAATGCAGAATCCAGTCACCTCACGGAGCAACAAATCTCTCGGCATTTGCGCACTTCGAGTGTACGTAGAATTTTATTATCTCAAGTGGGTATGTGCGTATGTACCAACTCCGCAATGAAGGAGTGCGCAATTGCATCGCATTGTCAAGTGGCAAAGCGGGTATTCCACGGCTGCCATTGGAGGCTTCTCGCAGGAAAAGCTCCGCCTTTTGAGCGCAAAAGCCTTGTGCATTGCTGCCATAAGGTGAAATCCCCTGCTGGGAAAATAACACGAATGAGTGATGCTGAAAATTGCAACAGCGCAGCCTCAGCTTGTCACTCCTTCCTTTGGGACATTCAGCCTTCTGCGCCTTCAGGTAACGAGTTTTCAGACGTCAAAAAACTTGTTGTGCTGAAGTGTCCGGTTGAAGGCTAAAGGTGGGCTGTTGCTGTTCAACAACGTTCGCCATTCTTCGGTGTATGCAAATGGCCTCACGCCCCTTCGCATTCTGCATTCGAGTGCCCCATCCTCCAACCCAAATACAATAGAAGAAGGGATGGTCTTGTGGGTTGAGGCAGGCCCACTGCGAAGGCTTGATCTTATCCCCTTTTTGCATTCAAATTTTGGGCTTTTTATTTTACCAATATTTCCGAAAATGTGTTTTACCCAACCGCCAATGAATGCCTGCTGCCTGGATCCCACCTTTTCTTGTTCGCGGAAAGATAAAGGGAAAAGTTCCTTTGAAAATTAAAATATTGAGCACCTTGGTACGTTCGTAGGTACCTACTTCTCCGGTCTTTTGAATGAAGGAGCTTACCTTCAGACCTCCCCACTCTCCCCGGCTCGAGTGGTTTGCATCTCGTGCATGCATGTATTTATTGCAATTGGTGGTTTTGCCCTTTTCTTTTATGGGTTTTCTGTCCTGGTGGTAGCTGGGAACCTTTGTGAGATGTGCCTATACAACTTTTTATTCGAACATTATTTTTCCTGTTCACAATATGTTCCCACCGCCAAAAAAATCTGGCGCGCCTGCGCAACTCGTCAAACTATTTTGAAATGGGTGTTGGCACATCACCTCTCCGAGTGCAGCGAAGGATTTTCCCAGTGTACATTTCTCGAGTGGTAGTGCTACATGTGTTTGGATAAACTAAACCATGCTGATGTCAGTGATTTCAGTTTGTGTCAACAGTTCTAGCTTCTGTAGTCTATAAGGTGCTGATCCGAAGTTAACAATGGTGACGGGGATGTCTGCAAGAAGTCACGGATTGTCTGATGTTGAAAGAAAACTATCAAGCTATGGATATGCAGTTGAAGTCTTTTTTAGCGAAAGTGTCTCGAGGCTAACGGTCTTCCATGAAACCTCATACCTGCGTCTAATGTGGTGATGAATCCGTTATATGAAAAGAATTTCCTTCAATTTAGGCGGCATCAGAATTTCTTTAGAATCCATAAGTTGTTTTCAGAAGGAAACCTTGGAAGAGCACTTTTGTCAAGGCTTGAGGATGATCGCACTATTGGCTATGGTGTCTGTCGAGGTTTTTAGAGTGAGGTGTGGCCATAGCCTGGCAATGATTAAGGTACACGGAACATCCTTGTGAACGTTTTGCTTGTGTTTAAGAATGAACTTAAGGATGCAGGTTGGTGTTGAAGGATTGGTTAGTGTGAGAAGCAGCTGCACAGAAAATGCAAGGAAACATTATCCGCCGATTCAAGTCGGTGAGTCAAACATTTTGAGAACGTTAATTACAGACATACCTATTTTAAGTTTAAGGTTGTCCCTTGTCCTACCAATCGTTGAATATGCTGGGGCTGTTTGGGATCCTTCGAGACAGGAGCTGATCTCCAAACTTCAGATGATACAGCGTAGAGCGGCTCGTATTATAACAGGTCGCTTTTCCCGTGGCGTTAGCGTAACCAAACTTTTACAACAACTAAATCTTGATCCGCTATCAAGCAGGCGGAGGGTGCATAGATTAAACCTATTCTGCGACATTATCACTCACTCCACGAATTTTAGTTTGCCGAACTGTTATTCCATCAAGCCCAACCAACGCAGAACAGATAATGGTTATGGTATTTCCGCTCCAATTTCTAAAACTAATGTGGCTTTCAATTCCTATTTTCCGAAAACTATCAGAGAATGGAATGGTCTTCCTTCCAGTTCATCGTACATTTGCCGCGCACACAAGTCCCTAGGCGTCACAACCCACCCATGACCTTTCGTTTCGTATAATTGATCAGTTTGTTGCATTTGATGATGGTTTTTTCTTTCGAAATTTTTCTCACGCCATTGACGTTTGTGTACTCGTAGATAAGTTTTCCTTTCCCTGCATTGAGCTTGTGTTTGTCCTTCCTGTCGCCATTTCATTTGCGGCAGTATTTGTCTTTAATAATAAAATAATAAGATGTTCCGAAATTTACATATCTAAGTAGTTCCGACATAAGTAGATTTCTGCGCAGAAATCTGGAAAGATTTAATCTGGAATTTAATCTGGAATTTTTTTTCTTTCCACCTCCACAGTGAAACGGTGAAAATGGTGTTGAGGAAAAAGTGAAATGTCATGCCTGGAATGAAAAAGAAATGTCTAACAAAAAAAAAGAAATAACAAAAATGAAAAAGATACACAAAAATCAAACAATCAAAAACCATCTTGTCAAAGGGAAATGTCGCCTGGAATGAAAGAGAAATGTCTAACAAAAAAAAGAAATAACAAAAATGAAAAAGATACACAAAAATCAAACAATCAAAAACCATCTTGTCAAAGGGAAATGTCGCCTGGAATGAAAAAGAAATGTCTAACAAAAAAAAAAGAAATAACAAAAATGAAAAAGATACACAAAAATCAAACAATCAAAAACCATCTTGTCAAAGGGAAATGTCGCCTGGAATGAAAAAGAAATGTCTAACAAAAAAAAAAAAGAAATAGCAAAAATGAAAAGATACACAAAAATCAAACAATCAAAAACCATCTTGTCAAAGGGAAATGTCGCCTGGAATGAAAAAGAAATGTCTAACAAAAAAAAAGAAATAACAAAAATGAAAAAGATACACAAAAATCAAACAATCAAAAACCATCTTGTCAAAGGGAAATGTCGCCTGGAATGAAAAAGAAATGTCTAACAAAAAAAAAGAAATAACAAAAATGAAAAAGATACACAAAAATCAAACAATCAAAAACCATCTTGTCAAAAGGAAATGTTTTGTCAAAAAGCGCACAATCAAAAAACTATAGCACTCGTCCACTGCAAGGGCCAAGGGCTTTTTTAGTTTTATTTATTTTTATACACAAGGCTTCAAGACCAACACTACACGTGAACTCGTTTGACCTGAGTTGTGCTTTTGCAGTGCGGTAAGTAAGCGCTGTGATACAGGGTCGTTCAGATCGAACGCATATTCCTTTTCGGACGGAATTTGTTTTCATGGAGAATGCGGAGAACACCGGACTTGCTTCTTCCGACCTCTTGACCTGGTTTCGATTGGCCCATCATGCAATTCAGATCGTGGGCCAAAACATACTTTTAAGGATTTTAAAGCAAACTAAAGACGACGGAAAGGAATATTTCTGTCGTGTGCTCGTGTGCTTGACAAAACGAATTTGTTCTCGGTTCCATGACATGAATGTGAAATCCTGGAATATTTTTGAGGATTTTTTTGAAAAGGTTTTCCAAGCAAACATGAAATAAAGCATCTCATATGTTCCTTGAATCAACAGGCACCAAATATCAATGGAATGTGTTCATGGCATTTTATAAAAAGCGTACATTTGCCCAGGAAGGTGTTTGGAAATTGCACAAGCATTTCAAGGCTTTTAAAATCTCGAATCGCAAGAAATACCCATTCGACAAGTTTGTCCCAGAGCAATCCATCCAAACGCGCCGCGTGTGTACTGATCCCTGCGACGTGAAGTTTCAACGAGCTGTTCATAGATGGTGCTGGCAGTATCTCCGTGAAAAATTCCTGGACGCGAATCGCGAATAGAAACAGCAATCTGCTGTTGGTGTTCAACCAACCTCGCCTCACTCGGGCACTCTAGCAGCGGAGAGATCATGAACGGGGTAACGCTACCAGGGGTAAAGCTGATGCGGGGCAAATTTTTATCATTGGATAAGATGGGAAAAATTTGCCTCACATTGACGATACCTCTGGAGTTAGGTTACCCCGTTTATGATCTCTCCGCCGAAGGAGGTGGAAATTTTCAAGTCGTTGGGGGCACTCCATCAGTCACGTCACCCTCGAACCCAGCACAGCACCTCGAACCCAGCTCCGAACCCAGCACCTCGAACCCAGAACCTTTGTGCAGATGGCCCTGCACATCAGTTTTGAAAAATGTGTCACCTTTCCCTCATACTTCCCATGAGCAAGAAAATTGACAAAGAAAATTTTGTGAAAACAAGAAGCTTGGAGTCATGGATGGTGAAACACAGCCTGCATGTGGTCAAACATCTGTAGACTTGATGAAATGTGTTCAAAGCATTGCTAGAGACCAAAAAACCCAGAAAAAAGTGAAGATTGAAACATAATCCAAACCTAATCTTTCCCAACCCAATCTGTCAGAAAATGTAGGTATTATGGGTCCCTTTAATTGGTGTCACAAACGAATCGATTGCCGCATTGAGTGTCTGCACCAGTGTGATGATTTATCGGGCTCTTCCCCCTTTCCCCCGGATTTGTCCATTGACATCACACAGAACGTTCCATCGCAGTTTTCGTTGACTTATTTTCTCCATTCCACCCATCCACACGGAATGAATGGAATATAATTGTTATTCCATCCATGTTATTTCCAAAGGGAAAAAACCAGAGTAAATCAATGCATTTGCAGCACACGGCTATCAGCTTATCGCCTTGTCTGGAACTTTTAAGTTTTGAAATTATAAATTTATTGAATGGGAATTTTTATTTGTCGCGATCAAATGCAAAGTGCAATATTCAAACGATTTCACCTTCGACATCAATTAAATTGAAAATATGTCTTTTTAAGGTACCCCCCCCCCAAATTTTTGCATTTCGTACACTGAAGTGAAATTGCAGCAAAAATACGAGTAGGAGGCGCTTTACAAAAATTGTTCCAGAGATCTGATTAGGTATAGGTATAGTGGCGGCAGAAAAAGATTACTCATACATGTGTTTTTCCCATTTAACTGTTGCCTCCGACACTTTTTTTTTCTTTCTTTTTACTCTTATGCATTTGGTAGACATTAAAGCGCCAAATTGCAACGGAGCTTTCTGGAGGTGTCAGATTTGACATTAGTGATGAAAGAGGATCTATTGGGTTAAGTCATGAAAACGGGGGGAACACAATTGCACGGCAACAGGGAGACATTTTCAGCAAAAAGCTCTACGCTTAGCCGTGCAATTGTGTCCCCCCTTTGGCAGTGCCAAAGGGGGGATACGGCACAGGGTGTGCCTTATTTCTCTGGAGGGTGGGTAGTCGGTTGGGTAGGTTAGGCGCTTTGCATAGGTTAAGTTAAGTTGGGTTAGGTTCGGTTAGGTCGTTAGGTTAGGTTAGGCTAGGTTAGGTTAGGTTTGGTTAGGTTAGGGTTGTCTGTGCAGTGTACCTTTACTTTAAACAACCTGGACCTAATCTAATCCAATCTGACCTAACCTGACCTGATCTCCCTGCGCGATCTCTAATAAAGCGACAAAACCCCATGATTTGCGCTCAGCCCGCAATAAGAAAAAATAATGCAGGGAGTATAGCAACGAAAGTGCAAAAGAAAACCGTTTGAGGGGAACACAATTGCACGACAGAGAAAAAGCACACCCTGTAGATACCGTCTGCAGAAGCCAAAGGGGGGACACAATTGCACGGCAAGTACAGTTTTTTGTAAAAATGTTTCCCTGTGACCGTGCAATAGTGTCCCCCCCTTATAAATGACATAACCCGATCTTTTATTTTAAACAGCATGGAGTTTTTGCTAAGATCTCAAGAATGGAAATTTTTCACATGTATGGGTAATCTATTTGCGCCGCCAGTTATCATCTTATTGGCCCAATTGGCGATGTTTGCGCCAAGATTGATTTCTGCGAATCGACAGTCTCGATATGTTTTTCATTATTTCGGAATTTGTTTGATTTTCCTATGCGAATATCCCAATCTCAAATAAAATCATCAATGAAGCAGTCTGCAGGCATGCAGATCTCTTTAACTTTGACAACATTTGACTCGATTGTCTCTATGCAGGTACAGTCGATGAGTCCATGTAGAGTCGATTGTCTCCTGTACACATGCATCTGTTCTGCATATGTATACCGCAAGGAGTGCCAAGGAGGATGAAAAAGTAGGTACCCATTGGATCGACGAAATTTAGAGAATCGTCATGGTCCTGCAGGAAAACTCAAATTTGTGCTGAAAATCAAGATTCGGCGCTGAAGAATTGTTGGATGGCAAAGGATGCATGAAGACACCGCGCAGCATTTATTGTGGAATGCCAAAATGTTCCAACCGCAATTCCAATGAAAATTTTTTCGTCATTTGGAGAAAAACATAAATGACAAAATGATAATATGAAAATGATAAAATGACAAAAATGATAAAATGACAAACTACAAAATGAGAGAATGATAGAATGATAGACGACATAATGAGAGAACGATAAAATGATAAAATGATCCAATGATGCAATATGATGCAATGATGCGCAGTGGCGTCTCGTCCGTGCATTCAGCGCATTCACTGAATGCCTATTTTTAAATGTGCAAATTCCACAATGAACTACCCATCACACTGGACATTTAGGATTTACATTTGTTGCAAAAATTAACTATTTAAGTGAAAAATTCCAGCGTCTGGCTTTTGGATTTGCATGCAAACAGTTCCGAGGAACTGAATTTGCCTCTGGCTGGATACCCCTATTGCGCTACAGCACACAAAAGACTACGGAATTCACAAAAAGAAAAGAATGCAGCATGAGGCACAATCCCACTACAAGAAGGAGGCTGCAGAAGTGAGGGGAGAGACGCCAGCGAAATGGCCAAGGCATTCAGGCAACAGTTTACAATACCGCCTAACCACCCGAACCGCCGGAGCCACCCGAACCATCGCAGCCCTTTTAATCACCTGAGCCACCCGAACCACGAATCCACCGTAACCACCGGAGCCTGTTGTATCACAGGAGCCAACCGAACAGGGTTTCCCACCCGAGCAACAGTCACCACCATTGGAGCCAGTTCGGGTGATGGCTCCAGTGGTTCGGGTGGAAAAATGCCGAAGCGCAAGCTTCAGAAGCTGGAAATACTATGTTGGGCGCCTCATTGAAGAGACTTTGGGTATTTTGTTTCTCTGAATTGTGAAGCGGACGAGTTCGAGTTGTCAGATGTCCAGAGAACAGAAGAAAGGGAATCAGAGATGATGTCATCTGAAAATGCATTCTGAAAGGGAATCTGAGGGAATTTCATGGAATGATGTCATCTAAAAGTGAATCACTTTGTCAGCGTTTCGCTAATGATCTTTGCCCGTGTGGGAAATAAAAGCACGCTACACACATCACACGCTCGCTTTTCTCCAGCGAAAAAGCATAGTCGATTGTTTTCAGAGGAAATTTCATGGAATGATGTCATCTAAAAGTGAATCACTTTGCCAGCGTTTCGCTAATGATCTTTGCCCGTGTGGGAAATAAAAGCACGCTACACACATCACACGCTCGCTTTTCTCCACCTAAAAAGCATAGTCGATTGTTTTCAGGGGAAATTTCATGGAATGATGTCATCTGAAAGGAATCACTTTGCAAGCGTTTCACTAATGATCTTTGCCCCTGTGGGAAATAAAAGCACGCTACACACATCACACGCTCGCTTTTCTCCACCGAAAAAGCATTGTCGATTGTTTTCAGGGGAAATTTCATGAAATGATGTCATCTGAAAGGCAATCACGTTGCAAGCGTTTCACTAATGATCTTTGTCCCTGTGGGAAATAAAAGCACGCTACACACATCACACGCTCGCCTTTCTCCACCGAAAAAGCATAGATGATTGTTTTCAGGGGAAATTTCATGGAATGATGTCATCTAAAAGGGAATCACTTTGCAAGCGTTTCACATGATCTTTGCCCCTGTGGGAAATAAAATGCACGCTACACACATCACACGCTCGCTTTTCTCCACCGAAAAAGCATAGTCGATTGTTTTCAGGGGAAATTTCATGGAATGATGTCATCTGAAAGGAATCACTTTGCAAGCATTTCACTAATGATATTTGCCCCTGTGGGAAATAAAAGCACGCTACACACATCACACGCTCGCCTTTCTCCACCGAAAAAGCATAGTCGATTGTTTTCAGGAGAAATTTCATGGAATGATGTCATCTGAAAGGAATCACTTTGCAAGCGTTTCACTAATGATCTTTGCCCCTGTGGGAAATAAAAGCACGCTACACACATCACACGCTCCTTTTCTCCACCGAAAAAGCATAGTCGATTGTTTTCAGGGGAAATTTCATGGAATGATGTCATCTGAAAGGAATCGCTTTGCAAGCATTTCACTAATGATATTTGCCCCTGTGGGAAATAAAAGACGCTACACACATCACACGCTCGCCTTTCTCCACCGAAAAAGCATAGTCGATTGTTTTCAGGAGAAATTTCATGGAATGATGTCATCTGAAAGGAATCACTTTGCAAGCGTTTCACTAATGATCTTTGCCCCTGTGGGAAATAAAAGCACGCTTCACACATCACACGCTCGCTTTTCTCAACCGAAAAAGCATAGTCGATTGTTTTCAGGGGAAATTTCATGGAATGATGTCATCTGAAAGGGAATCACTTTGCAAGCGTTTCACTAATGATCTTTGCCCCTGTGGGAAATAAAAGCACGCTACACACATCACACGCTCGCCTTTCTCCACCGAAAAAGCATAGTCGATTGTTTTCAGGGAAATTTCATGGAATGATGTCATCTAAAAGGAATCACTTTGCAAGCGTTTCACTATTGATCTTTGCTCCTGTGGGAAATAAAAGCACGCTACACACATTACACGCTCGCTTTTCTCCACCGAAAAAGCATAGTCGATTGTTTTCAGGGGAAATTTCATGAAATGATGTCATCTGAAAGGCAATCACTTTGCAAGCGTTTCACTAATGATCTTTGTCCCTGTGGGAAATAAAAGCACGCTACACACATCACACGCTCGCCTTTCTCCACCGAAAAAGCATAGTCGATTGTTTTCAGGGGAAATTTCATGGAATGATGTCATCTAAAAGGGAATCACTTTGCAAGCGTTTCACATGATCTTTGCCCCTGTGGGAATTAAAATGCACGCTACACACATCACACGCTCGCTTTTCTCCACCGAAAAAGCATAGTCGATTGTTTTCAGGGGAAATTTCATGGAATGATGTCATCTGAAAGGGAATCACTTTGCAAGCGTTTCACTAATGATCTTTGCCCCTGTGGGAAATAAAAGCACGCTACACACATCACACGCTCGCCTTTCTCCACCGAAAAAGCATAGTCAATTGTTTTCAGGAGAAATTTCATGGAATGATGTCATCTGAAAGGAATCACTTTGCAAGCGTTTCACTATTGATCTTTGCCCCTGTGGGAAATAAAAGCACGCTACACACATCACACGCTCGCTTTTCTCCACCGAAAAAGCATAGTCGATTGTTTTCAGGAGAAATTTCATGGAATGATGTCATCTTAAAGGCAATCACTTTGCAAGCGTTTCACTAATGATCTTTGCCCTGTGGGAAAAAAAGCACGCTACACACATCACACGCTCGCTTTTCTCCACCGAAAAAGCATAGTCGATTGTTTTCAGGGGAAATTTCATGGAATGATGTCATCTGAAAGGAATCACTTTGCAAGCGTTTCACTAATGATCTTTGCCCCTGTGGGAAATAAAAGCACGCTACACACATCACACGCTCGCTTTTCTCCACCGAAAAAGCATAGTCGATTGTTTTCAGGAGAAATTTCATGGAATGATGTCATCTGAAAGGCAATCACTTTGCAAGCGTTTCACTATTGATCTTTGCCCCTGTGGGAAATAAAAGCACGCTACACACATCACACGCTCGCTTTTCTCCACCGAAAAAGCATAGTCGATTGTTTTCAGGGGAAATTTCATGGAATGATGTCATCTGAAAGGCAATCACTTTGCAAGCGTTTCACTAATGATCTTTGCCCCTGTGGGAAATAAAAGCACGCTACAAACATCACACGCTCGAGCGACTCGGATGCCAGCGGGGAGCAAACAAGCAGGCAAATGTAGCTGAAATGTTTTGTGCATTGATGTTCATTTGGCCATTTGATATATGTTGTGAAACCACCGCTTCAAAGTCACCCAGATGCATGCAAATTTGTCCAATTCAAAGCAACATTCTCAGCGCTATTGGGATCACAGAGTGCAGTCATGATGTCATCTATTGTCATGGACCAAAGAGGTCGCAGCATTGTCGGCTCAGTGCGCGTGTGCGCAATAACCTTGCCTGAACAGGGTTGCGTCTTTCTCACAACCACGCCAAGCGTGCTGGATGTCGAAAACGCGAAGACATGCAATCCGAAAGAAGGAATTCCGAAAAAAGGATTGAATGGAAAAAACGAATAGATATTATAAAAGACAAAACAGAAAGCAGAAAGATACCTGCCGACAACTGAAGCTTGCTCTTCGGCATTTTTCCACCCGAACCACCGGAGCTGTTTTAATCACCGGAGCCACCCGAACTGACTCCGGTGGTGGCGACTGTTGCTCGGGTGGGAAACCCGGCTCCGGTGGTTGCGTTGATTCAACAGGGTTCCGGTTGGTTCCGGTGGATTCACGGTTTGGGTGGCTGCGGTGGTAAAAACGGCTCCGGTGGTTCGGGTTGCCCAGGTAGTTCGGGTGGTACGGCGGTATTGTAAATTGTGCTTTGTTTCTTCTGCCCGGACTTGTAACTTCTGCCCGGTGAAATTCAACTTCACCGGCCAGATTGAATTCGGAGAAAGAACAGCATGCGTCTGACGGCAGAGCAGACCACTTAAACCATCGGTTCGAAGAGGAGCCTCGCGCTCTCAGATAGAGATGGCATTAGGGTCCATCAGTTGAAATGATGAAGTCAAGAGATGCGGGGATTTGACAACAGGGAGGCTCCTTGCCCTGGTCGTTATATTTCGTGGTTTTTGACTTGTCTGATGCATGAATTTCAACTCGCTGTTTTGAATTATTGCCTTAATCAGGTGATTTTGGACACGCAACTCTGGGAGACTCCTTTCCCCGATCCCTTTCAGTGGTCCACCCGTTGAGGCCCCAATGGTGTACCACCCAGCCTTGCCTGCGATGTTATTTCCTACGAACACTTGCGTCATTCGGAGCTATAACCATCCCGATTGTCCCCTGGCTTGTGTTTTTTGGTTCGCCCTGGTAGGAAATTCGACCTCCCGAAGACGCACCCAAAATGAACCATAAATTTCAAAATTTCTTCAACTCCCCTAGACCCCTCGTCTTGACCGTACGAACGCCTGAGCAGCAAGGCCAGGAATCGCCACTGATGCAATGATAAAATGATGAAATGGTGAAATGATGGAATGATGAAATTGTGAAATTGTAAAATGGTGAAATGTTGAAACGATGAAATGATGAAAGGATGAAACGTTGAAACGATGAAATGATGAATGATAAAATGACAAAAAAAATAAAATGATGAAATGATGATATGATAAAATGATAAAAATAGAAAACGATAAAACGCTTAAACAATAAAACGATACGGTGAAACCGTCAAATAAAATGGTGAAATGATGAAGTGATAAGACGACAAAATGAAAAAAATGATAAAATGACAAAATAGCAAAACTATGAATTGATGGTTCTTGATAAACCGAACGAAGCGATGCAAAGAAAAGGAGTTCAGTGAAGAAAAGACACGAAAGCAAAAGAATTTGAACACCCTGTAGGACACACAGGAATTTAGACCCCCTGTAGAATTACAATATCGTAAACAGGGGACAGTTCAATCTGTCCCCTGATGAATCATTGCTCTGCTACAGCCTCATCCCAAACTCATAGTCTCACCGAAACAGTTCAAACTGTTCCCCCGAATCAACAAGTTTACACCGCTCGTGCACCGATTTCCATTACACCGCATGTGCATGGGTCATCGGAGAAGACAAAAGAGGAAAATTTCTCAAACGGGGGGACAACATTTGTGATAGTTTGGTTCTTTTATTTGCGGCTGGCTGACTGTCTAGAGCTGGAAGGAGATTTGACAAAACTTCCTCCTTGTTTTCGACGACTCTGTGCATTCGGCAACAGAAACGATTTATCAAAGAATGCATTGGCACCTTCCAAATCTCTGGAGTCAGCCACAAAAAAGACACCTTGAGGACGATATGTGTTGTCCCTCCCGTTTAACTTTTCCCCTTGTTTTACCCGAGAAAAAGAAACATTGCGGGCAGGACGACTGGATTCGTTCAGGGACTGGATTTTCTCCGGTGTGTTTTTGAGACAGGTAAAGATATTGGACAAATAGTATCATTTCAAGAACTGGACTTTTTCCGGATGGGTTTGGGAAGACAGAAAAAAGCATATTGCATGTTCTGGACAAAGCGACCAGAATTTCCTCCGGGTCGGTTTTGGGTTGACAAATATCAGTCAGGCCAAGTGGATCCATCAAAACACTGGAAAGAGTGCCAGAACACTCGTACAAGAATGGTCGCACAATTGTCAATTTCACTGGATCGATTAGGTCCTCAATGCCGTCGATAATGACGATGTGTTTCTCAATGTCTTCATCCAAAAAGCTTGATCTTGGCTTGATATTGCACAGGATGTGATTTCGCCTGGGGCTGTCCACCGCCTGGGGCTGTCCACCGCATGTGTGATGCAGCGCTGTGCAGTGCCTTGTGTCCGCTGAGCGGTTGCCGTCTTTGCTGCAATCATTGGCCATTATTATGGCTGGCAAACAGGTCAGGTTGGAACTGATTCCATTAGTCGCATCTTACAATCCCACACAGCAGAGCCACATTTCAACCCAGCAATCGAATGCAGCACAGCATGTTTGAAATGTGATGTTTTGCACCCTTTTGCAGTCACTCCCATTTTTGCATGACGGATTGGGCAAAAAATCTGAATGCATGCTGATTTCGGAGGAGGGCCTGGGACAAACTACACAAAAGAAATGTGTTCTTGAAGAAAGGGGGGATGTTCTGGCCCATGGGTAAATTTCAGGAACGTTGGGGGTACAAATCAAACATCAAGGCATGTTGTGGGCTGCGACCTCTTGATCACAAATTATATTCGCCGCTGCTCCTCGTCAACCCCCATCCGGCTCACCCTCTACCTGGACTCCCCTGCTGCTCCTCGGGCCCTTCGTTTCTCTGGTTTTGTGGAGCTTACGCAATCATTCCGCAGCAATGCACAGTGAGCAGCTGCTCCTTCTGTATGCGCGGAAACTTCGTAGGTATACCACAGAAATATATTCCATTATTTACGGAAAATGTGCTTCACATTTCGGTACATGCTGTTGGGTTCGACAAACTTCCAAGGTAAGCTCAAAAGTTTGTGCATTTCGAAAAAAGAAGCAAATATACCAACCAAAATGAACATCCAAATCAACACACTTGATGAATATCTAAACCAGAAGCTTCGCAAGCAGCCAAATCTCAAAGTAAAATAAAATAACCTCTGGTTTTATTTCGCTCAAACCCAATTTTTTGGGCGGAAGCACTATGAGACTTTGTTGCTTGCCGAAACAATCATTTTTGAGCCATTCCTATCCGAATGTTTCAAGGTACCTCGGTGTTTCAAGAGGTTGGTCAAACTTTACTTTGGAGAGATAAAAGAGATTCCATGTATACCATGCAATTGATCGCTGCTTTGGAGCCATAAAGCAGTGAAACGAAACTTATTTCGCATTGCTTTCATCAGCAAAAAAGCTTAAACAGCACTTCGTGATTGTTTTCAATTATATCTGCAATGGCATGCTTTTTCTCAGGTGTCTCAGACCAACAAGAAAAAAGACATGCCTGCAAACCGCCCCGACAGTTATCGTCCAATTTCTCTCACTTGCATCTGCTCAAAAATTTTTGAACAAATCCTTTCTGTATTTATAAGAAATTTCCTGGTCTCTAACAAGGTATTGCATCCAAATCAGTTTGGCTTTCGGGGGAAAATATCTTGTGAAACTCAGGTGTTACTGTTAGTAGATGAAATTTCCGGAAATATGGATGATGGCATTGTTACCGATGCGATTTTTCTGGATCTCAAAAAAGCATTTGATCTTGTGCCCCACAACAAACTCTTGCTTAAAGTTAGCATGCTTGGTTTCCCCACCCTTAATCATAAACATCCTTAAAAGTTTCTGGATTTTCGCACGCAAGTTTATGGTTCCAAAACAAAGAATTCTAAAAGCCCAAGG
>JASGXE010011900.1:0-23284 GCA_030068105.1 Sinentomon sp. SZTP_YWyxl
CGTCTCTCTGGTTCCCTGCCCACTGGTTCCCGTCTCTCTGGTTCCCTGCCCACTGGTTCCCGGCCCACTGGTCCCCGTCTCTCTGGTTCCCGTCTCTCTGGTTCCCGTCTCTCTGGTTCCCGTCTCTCTGGTTCCCGTCTCTCTGGTTCCCGTCTCTCTGGTTCCCGTCTCTCGGGTTCCCGTCTCTCTGGTTCCCGTCTCTCAGGTTCCCGGCTCTCTGGTTCCCGTGTGGCGTTTGCTCATTGCAGCAGTGTACAGTCATGGCGAAAGATTTGTGACGTGAAACATTTTGGTATATATCTTATTGATTTTATTAAGGTCTTGAATTACCAAACGTGTTAATTTCTAACTTCTGAAGAATTTCCTTCAATTTGTGACATCCAGTTGCGGGGGAACGTACCTGGACAGAATGTACTTTGGATCCAATGGTTTTTAGATCGAAAATTCGATCCAATTACCATTCGAACTAAAATGCATTCGAAATAAAAAATACTTCGATCTAAAAACCGGTCGATCTAAAAACCATTAGACCTAAAAACTGTTCTGACCAAAGCACATTCGCTCTAATCGCCGTTCGGAGTAAAGCACATTCTGACAAAACGAGATTATATCCAAATGCAATTCGACCTAAAAGTCATTCGATCCAATAATCATTCGATCTAAAAACCACTCGGACTAAAACTCATTCGGCATAATCGCCATTCGAACTAATGCACATTCAGTCTAATGCACATTCGATCCAGATACGATTCGAAGTAATTTGGTTTCTGTCTAAGTGACATTCGAACAAACTTCAGTTCTGCCCACAGTCCATTTTTCTCGGCTGTTGACGTTAAACTTTGGCACATTCTAAGTTTTTCCGCCTTAGAAAGGAATGTGTTGTTGTCCTTTATCTTTCTAATCAGTTCGGGGGTGAGTAAGTCGAGATTTGGCTTTACGATTGGATTTCACAAAAATGCCCCATTTTGGTTTTACGGGTCTCCTCCTCACATAATGGCACGGTGAATAATGCGTCGAAAGGTTCAGTCAGATACCTAACAGAAATTGGCCGACGCCAGAAAGTAGCCATAGATTTTCCACAGTTGCAACTTTTTCGACAATTTGTTTCATGAACCATGTCAGATTCATGCATCATTGTGTTTTCCCTGATCGACTGGGAAATCCAAATTCCCAGCGTCGGTCCTTCTCCGCGAGGCCAATAGCTGTCGTCAAATACCTACTGGATTTGATAACTTTTCAAGACAGAATCAGGCATTTGCGAATGCCGTCATTTCAGTGCTGTTGTTATTGAACTTTAAAATGCCGAGAGTCGGAGGCCACCATGTGTCTGGGTTCATAAAAGGCATGATTGTCGGCTTGTTCCTCAAAGGTGACTTAATCTGCGAACAACCTCATGAGATCTTGCAAAGACCACAGATTCCTCCGCCAAAAATCTGTATGACGTAGAATGTTAGGTCAGACAAGGTTAAGTTAAGTCCTTCTTTTCCCCTCTTTTATTTTCCCCTGTGGAACTTTTCAATTTTTTGCTTCCATTTTTGATCACCAAAAATCGTTTTTGGCATTTTTTATATAAAATTATTATTTTAAGAATTTTTGTCGCTGTTTTCATTTCTTTAGCACCTTCAGTGTTTAAATTGCTAAATGTCCAATGAGACGGGAAGCTGTGTTTATTTGAGATAGGCGGAAATGGGGACGCGGACAAACGTCCACACGGACAATCGTCCACACGGACAAATGTCCACATGGACAAACGTCCACACGGACTAACATCCACACGGACAAACAGCCACACGGACAAACGTCCACACGGAAAAAACGCCACACGGATTTTTGTCCAAACCACCAAGAACCGAACCGGACAAACGTCCACACGGACAAACATCCACACGGACAAACGTCCACACGGACAAACATCCACACGGACAAACGTCCACACGGACAAACATCCACACGGAATTTTGTCCAAAGAACCAAACATCGAACCGGACAAACGTCCACACGGACAAACATCCACACGGACAATCGTCCACACGGACAATCGTCCAAACGGCGAACAATTTTGCCATTAGAACAACCAGGCTGAGGCAAAACAGGAAGTTCTCTTTCGCCTTTTGCATGTCACAGGCATACAAGTTCATTGAACGTATATGAACAGGACTTCCAGGGGTATTTGATTGGGTCTCATGGAAATTATGAAAGGAAGCCCAATTGTCATCTCATGCGGAAGGTCCTCAAACAGCTGCAATTCGTGTTGACAACATACATTTTCTTAGATGGATAAGTGAGCAGGGAAGTGCACCCACCCATTTTTGCGACAGGGAAATTTGCGTGGTATTTGGCAGGTCTGGTATTTTTTGTTTTATCTTGTATGCTACGATGCATGTAACTCAACTTAACAGCGCCCTTTGTGATCAACAGCCAAATCCAGGTAGACAAAAAGGGTTGAATTTGATTGGGATGCAATTATTTAGTATTTTCCCGGAAGTGCTGATGATTGGATTGATTAATATTTTTTCCGCCAGCAATAAATACTTCGGATAGAAAATTCTTTATACATACATATCTATTGAAATTATGATTGAGAAACTTCAAAGAATTGATAATTTGGATAACCACATGTCGCCCGGCAAATGGCAGGAAGTAAACTCGTCTCCATGAAAAACAGAACCTTCCGTTTTGGGATAAAATCTCTCACTGTCACCTGGTGCCAGGGGCAAATCCATGGAAATCTGTAACTCTTGCATACGCTTTACAACAGCAGTCTGAAGATGATCTTGCCTGGACTAAAAAAGAAAGGTCATATGCTGGACTCTGGCAGTGCAGAACCTTCATGTTTTCAAAATGCACTCCGGTTTATTCCCTATGGGTATCTATACATGTGTATATGATATACCATACCGGTTTTTTTTGCGACCACGATGTTATTGAATCACATAAACTTTGGGATCATTTTTGTCCAGAAAACCTTTGGGCTTGCTTCTCTGACAGCAGCCGCCTTTTTCATGTGAAAAAATTGCATCTCCTTTCAGGAAACGAGAAAACGCACCTTTTCAATAGAACAAGCGCAGGCAGGCGTTTATACCAATTGGGATTAAATCCGATAAAGATTATACCAGTCAGGATGTGGCCAAACAGTCACACGGAGAAATAGACACGAGCAATTTTGCCCTGACACAGAACCGGACAAACGTCCACACGGACAAACAGCCACACGGATTTTTGTCCACAGGACCCAGCATCGAACCGGACAAACGTCCACACGGACAAACATCCACACGGACAAACGTCCACACGGAAAAACAGCCACACGGATTTTTGTCCACAGAAGCCAGCACCGAACCGGACAAACGTCCACACGGACAAACAGCCACACGGACAAACGTCCACACGGACAAACGTCCACACGGAAAAACGTCCACACTTTTTGGACAATTTTCCGTGTGGACGTTTGTCCGTGTGGACGTTTGTCCATCGCCCCAAATCCCTTGCTGTTTCCTAAATTTTGAAGAAGGCTCCTCGGAGGCCTGAATCTTTTTGGTGGAACAAGACATTATTGAGGAGAAAATGGTCTTTATAGGTACATATAGGTATCTGATTCTGTGCGTGTTTATTGAAAGGATGTTTGTCCACACACTGTGTGATTCACTTAAAAACAAGCACCGTTTGCTTTCCAGCGGATTTAAAACCACTGTCTCTTTTTGAGCAAATCCCAAACAGTATAAGTAGGCGAATCATTCCCTTTCCCAGCAATAGAGCGTGAACCATCCTAGCGAGCCGCCTTCAGTTGGATTGTTTTAGCGGCCCTGTATTATTTTCCATATATAATTTTCCGAGAGATTTTTTCTTGAAGCATATTGTGCTGTTTGTTGTCAGCCTGGAAGAGAGGTATTCTTTCCCGATGATTCAATGAACGGAGCAAAATGACCAAATCGAGACAAATTCTTTCCGATGAGGTAACAAACTGAGGGAAGTGATCAAATAAGCTCAAATCAAAACCATGTTGCGATACGAAACACTAGATAACAAACCTATACTGCCATGACTGTACTTTGCAGCAATGAGCAAACGCCGGACGGGAACCAAAGAGACGGTAACCCGAGGGACGGGAACCAGAGAGACGGGAACCAGAGAGACGGGAACCAGAGAGACGGGAACCAGAGAGACGGGAACCAGAGAGACGGGAACCAGAGAGACGGGAACCAGAGAGACGGGAACCAGAGAGACGGGGACCAGTGGGCCGGGAACCGTGGGCAGGGAACCAGAGAGACGGGAACCAGTGGGCAGGGAACCAGAGAGACGGGAACCAGTGGGCAGTAAGGTGGTCCTACTTCAACTTTCTCGGAGTGTCTCTGAGTCGTGACCTCAATTAACTCTGCATTGAGAGGATTAGCTCTATTCAATTTGAACTGCGGAATTTACGTCTCCAACCCGTCTGATACTGAAGTACAGGCAATTTATCAATACGTGGGGTGTGTCAGTTATATGTGGGCTTCTATGACCATGTTTCTGGTTTGGTTGCGTAACGTTTGGGTTTTCTTATATTTTACTAACGCTGACGACTTTGAGGGCGCTGTTTGGAAAAACAGCGAATGTGAAGAGCGGCCCGAAATACAACAACACTTCTAAAATAGGTCATGATTTGCCATGATGACAGCCATACGGCGGACGGCCGATGGTTCGGCATTGCCTCGTTGACAACTTGCGCAATTTGATCATGTTGGCTTCTGAACTATTTGCCACGATGGACAACACAAAAATCCATCGAATGCACTTGTTGGAAACAGTTGGAAAGCAATTGGAATCACTCTTTGAAGCGGCCAAGGGGCCGCTAAACCACCAAAATCACCAGCAGTGATGGGAGATAGTTAAATAGCTCTCCTATGATGAATCTTGAGATGGGCAAACGCCTAGTGCGGCGAGGGCAGAGGACGGGGAGGGCGCACGATCCCAGCGCGGCGCGGCGGAGAGGCCGCATTTGCTGAGGGCGCACAAAACCCCGTCCCACGGGCGTTCATAGTTCATAGTTATAGTCTACCTCATGCAAGATCATAGTTCATAGTTAAAAAGAGCTCATCAACGTAGACGGCCTGTTTACATTTCAGGAACTCATTCCAAAACACGTACGACAAGAATTTGGGTTTACACTGTACTTCTGTGGGCTACCCAAAAAGTTGCCCCATGGTCGTAGACGGGTGTGACGTCACAATGTTAAAACTCCATCTGTACCTGTGCCTGTCTACTGTTCTCGCTTCCTTCTTTCTTGAGGATCTAGAGGGATGCCTTCTTCGAAGGATTATGAGGATTGAAGAGGGGCTACTTGCCTCATGTCAGTGGTTATTTCTCTCTTGATGAATATGTGTGTCGGACACAGCATCATTTTAAGTTGTAGGAGTCGGTAGGGTCAGAGCACGGCACCCCTCCCCCTTCGGAGAGAGGCAAGGGAGGTAGGAGCACGGCATCCCCACCCGCGCAGAGGCGAGGACAGAGCTGTCGTATACCATAGACCGATGAGATGCGAGAACGTCAGGTGTACGTCACTCTACGTCGTTCCAAAACCATGGCAGGCCTGCCGAACCATACGTTGGTAATCGTCAGTTTCGCAACATTTAACGACGGCAAAACGGGACACGACGAAGCGAGCCGCCGACGCAATTTGGGAGGGGACGCGGACAAACGTCCACACGGACAATCGTCCACACGGACAAACGTCCACACGGACAAACGTCCACACGGACTAACATCCAGGGTAAATGAAATTAACGGGGGGGGGACAATCCAGAACCGGGGGACAATCCAGAACCTTTTCATCGGTCTTCAAATCAAGATAAGGAAGAAGGGGACAATCGAGAACCTACAAATGAGTCATAAGGGGACAATCAAGAACCCTTCTTGATGGATTGCAAGTACAGGGTGGTCAACATTTTTGTGTTTTATTGCATACTCTTGGTTTTTTCATTTTTTTCGGCTTTTTTTCTTTGCTTGATTTTCTCTTTCGGTGAGTTTAGCTTTGGTTAGGTTAGGTTTGGTTAGGTGAGGTTAGGTTAGGTTAGGGGTTAGGTTAGGTTAGGTTAGGTTAGGTTGGGTTTGATTAGATTAGGTTTGGTTTGGTTGCACCCTCCTGATACGGAATGTTCCTAACCGAACCTAACCCAACCTAACCTAACCTAACCTAACCTAACCTAACCTAACCTCACCTAACCTCACCTAACCTAACCTAACCTCACCTAACCTGACCTAACCTAACCTCACCTAACCTAACCTAACCTCACCTAACCAGGTCTAACCTAACCTAAACAGGCGAAAAGAGCAAATTGACAAATTAAGGAAACTAAAAAGAATCCAAAAGAATACCAAAACGAAAAAATAAAAATATAAAATAAAAATACCAACCGCGAACACCCAGTACTTTGGTCACTTCAGCGGGGTTCTAGATTGTCCCCTTTGAAGGCCTTCGCAGGTTCTGGATTGTCCCCCTTCTTCGTTATCTTGATTTGAAGACAAGTGCAAAAGGTTCTGGATTGTCCCCCAGTTCTGGATTGTCCCCCCCCTTAATTTCGTTTACCCCCAACATCCACACGGACAAACAGCCACACGGACAAACGTCCACACGGAAAAAACGCCACACGGATTTTTGTCCAAACCACCAAGCACCGAACCGGACAAACCCTCCACACGGACAAACATCCACACACAAACTCCCACCACGGACAAACATCCCCACGGAATTTTGTCCAAAGCCCCAAAACCTCGAACCGGACAAACGTCCACACGGAAACATCCACACGGCAATCGTCCACAACGGCCCAATCGTTCCCCAAACGGCGAACCAATTTTTGCCCTTAGAACAAGCAAGGCTGAGGCAAAACAGGGTTTCGCTTTCGCCTTTTGCATGTCACAGGCATAGAAGTTCATTGAACGTATGAACAGGACTTCCAGGGATATTGGATTGGGTCTGATGGAAATTATGAAAGGAAGCCCAATTGTCATCTCATGCGGAACATCCTCAAACAGCTGCAATTCGTGTTGGCAACATACATTTTCTTAGATGGATAAGTGACCAGGGAAGTGCACCCGCCCATTTTTGCGATTCGATGCATGTGACTCAACTTAACAGCACCCCATTGTGATCGACAGCCAAATCCAGTTGGACTAAAAGGGTTGAATTTGATTGGAAAAAGACTTGCATGATGTACAGACCACCACTTCTTTCAACTTCTATTGATGACCCGACCAATCACTCAATCTGCGTTTGTTTTTTTTTCGGGATGCGTCATCCCGTGACCAGGTAAATGCGTTATAAAGGATAATTCCATGCATTGCTTCCATTAGTCGTGCAAACCTTGGCAAGCTGCTTCAAAAGAGGGACCAAATCGCAAGTCAGTGTTTGCCGAGACGCAACTTGAAATGGACAACACCGGAAATTTTTGCGGCGAATGCGAAAAAGTGTGCTCTTGAGGTGGACTTTGTTCCCCGGCGCGAGCTGTGTGGTTTCTCAAAAATGACGCCTCGCCCACCTCGGAGAGGAAGACAGCCCTCAAGGTTTTGCAAGAACATGATGGTGGCAATGTTGTCTACGGAGCCATTGATCCAAATTTGTAATCAGAATATGGACGAATCTGGGTTTTCTTGAATTGATGTTCTTTTCATGTCACAACATTTCCAATGCAGCTTTTCATGTGTATCATGAGACGCATTTGCATTTTGTGGAAAATGAGGTAGCCATAGTTCAAATAAAGCGACAACATGAATGATTTCAAAATCAATGACAGCAGAAAGCCCCGCACGAGTATTATCCCAGTCAATTGCGGGAATTACCACAACGCACATATCCCAGTTTTGGATAGTCTTGAAATGTCGGAGTCTATAGACTTCATCGGACCGGCAGTCACGGTTTGTTTTTTGCTGACACCCGCGACGATAAGCGTCCCGTGAAATCGCGACTGGTGTACCTAATCCTGATTTCTACAAATCCTAAGTCAAAAATTCCGGCCAAAGATTCTGGCTGGTAATGTAAATTCTGACGAACGTTTTCACGATCGGTCGAGATGCACTCACTGAAAAAACACTTCTTGAAAATCAGAAAGGGAATACATCATGTCAAAGTCTCGTTTTCCCCCAGAATATGCTGAAATTCGGTTCATAGCAAAACAAGGGAATTCAATCTATGGGAAAATAGAAATTCAGAGCTATTATCTGTCAATTGACATGTCAGATAGATCTCTATACACTGCGTCTTTTATCGGCTTCTTGGACGTTGATGAAAGGTGATCAGCAGTGGTTTGCGCTAGTGGTGTGCTGAATCGGAATGGAGCTTCGATTCCAGGAATCGGAATCGAATTTTGGCATCGAAATCGAGATAGTCCCGGAATCGGAATCGAGACTTGGAATCGGAATCGAGCTCGCCCTGGAATCGGAATCGAGACTGTAATCGGAATCGAAATATCCTGTTTTTGTTAGGTACCTATTTCAAAACACACCTCCCGGCGGGTGTGCGATTGTTGTTTTGTGGCATCAGTTGCTATTTTGTTGCAATTCCATCCCACATCGGTGAATAGAACACCTCTAGTTGAACGCAATCGAGCTCGATTCACCAGGATTCGGAATCGATTTCCGGAATCGAGTTAGCACTGGAATCGGAATCGAGAATTGGAAGGTCTCGATGAAAGGTGATCAGCTTCTCTGTCAGCAGCCGCCTTTTTCATGTGAAAAATTTGCACCTCGTTTCGGTAAACGAGAAAATGCACTTTTTCAACAGAACAAGCACAGGCACGCGTTTATACCAATTGGGATTTAATCCAATAAAGATTATACCAGTCAGGATGTGGCCAAACAGTCACACGGAGAAATAGACACGATCAATTTTGCCCTGACACAGAACCGGACAAACGTCCACACGGACAAACAGCCACACGGATTTTTGTCCACAGAACCCAGCATCGAACCGGACAAACGTCCCCCAAACTAACGGGAACAAAAACCCACATTTTTCCCCCACCCCGGACAAACGTCCCCAAAACACCACGGACAAACGTCCACACGGAAAACGTTCCCCCCACACTTTTTGGACAATTTTCCGTGTGGACGTTTGTCCGTGTGGACGTTTGTCCATCGCCCCAATTTGGGAAATGGTGCATGACACCCTGAGATCAGGAATGGCCAAGTGACATGGTTGATATAAGAATGGCCTTATGAACACGGCTCCTGGGCTACAAACTGCATAAGCCGGCATTTGATCCTGACTCGCATCAGAACTTGTATACAATCGTGATGATTCACACATCTTCGCAAATTGTCTGTTTCACATACACAAGCCGGATGCAGACCGGATGTTATCCTGATTTCAACGACCCGGAACACTATTTTGATCAATTTTGAAACTGACGGTCCATCTGCTATCGCTTGATTCTCGATAGCCGTTCACGTGTCTATGACCTGTGAGCCGAGTCACTGTCGTATCTGGTGATTCAGATGTCGTGATCTATGACCCGGATGTTTGAATCCTGTCTGCGAAAGTCCGAAGCTGGATACGGACACGTGAAGCAACCTCAACGACCATATGAATGAGTCATCGGTGGTATTTGGTCCTTGGCACACGCACAACCCGGATGTAAGGCGGATGTCACCCGGATGTGAACCCGGATATGAAACGTACTGTTAGCCTAGCAAATAGCCTAGCGGAATAGCCTAGGTAGCCATTTTGTCTTGTCCCCATAACGGCTTATTGTTCTCTACCTTGGCCTTCAATGTGACTCAGGAAAGTTAACACCAACCTTGTGTGAATCCTCGGAAGGACACAATTCGACCGTCTGTATCGGCTTTCACGTGAGTTTTTCGCAGGACAGAAATGATATTCTCCGATTTGAATTTTATTCGCAGAAATAATTTCAACCTAATCTTCTGAGATAATAAACAAAATTGGAATTTTTAGCTGTGAGTTTTGTTCATTGTCAGTGTAAATCTTTGCAAACACGACTTTGGAGCAATCATATTCGTTTCAGTCTTATAAAGAGACCCTACCTTTTTCTGACAAATATGTGAAAATTAGAGCGTGTGCGATCAGTGACGTGAAAGAATCCATTGACACATTCAGGACAATGCCAGGGATAAATTAGCATTCCAAAATACGCAGCTAAAACCAAAAGTCCTCCTTACCGGAAAACTGATTTTTTTGATGTCAGACTCCCAAACCGCTGAGTCATGATTGGAGTAGCCATGTGAGCAATGCCGGAAAATGACTGGCTTAGAATTACGTTCCACACACTGTCACTCGTGAAGATGTCAAACTGAGGCCTGTGGAATCATGAATGCAGAAATCAAATTCATTAAATTATCAATACGAAACTCAAAATGACTGTCTCTTGATTGGGTTTTCACAAGGGAAGAACTCACTCATATATTTTTGCCAAATACTTCGAATCGCTGTATGCTGTCATGACAAGCTTTCTTTTCTCAGCTTTCTGATATTATGTGTATAGAAATTACCTTGTGTGTAAAATTGACTTATCTGAATTATTTAACTGGGCACTTCCAGTCCTCTTGCAGCCTTAAAAATTTCGTATCAGGGCCGCTTTTCATCGCTGAGTGAGAAAAATATGAAGACTGCTGTTTTTGCCCGTAAAAGGGGTGATTTCGGCTCTCCCAAAGTTTCGCAAAATCGTTATCCTGTGCCGACAGTGTGCCTTCCACTTCGATGATGATTGTTCAGATAGCATAAAATTGTGGAAGTTAGTACAGCTATAAGGACAGAGGCGGAACCATTTACGGTCGCCGGGAAGCGCGCGACAGCTGTGCATTGGACAGCCTCAAGTAAACTGTTCTACGGAATACACGGAAAAGGAAACATTCAAACAAAATTCTTCTTTATCAAGTTCAAATTTACTCCGCTGAAACCATATGTTAGCAATCCCATTCTGTGGCTGTGGCTACAAGTAATCAGAGAATTAAACGATTCAGAACGAATAAATTAAACAAAGATTGCGCTGGAAAGTTTCACCAAAGTGCATTGGGGAATTGCATTTCCAAAAGTGCACTTTTGGAAATCCAATTTCTCAGCCCATGCGCTTTTATCGTCATGTGATTTCCTGGCGCGTAGCCACCGAAAAGGGTTGTTAACATGCATGGTTTCAGATGGGTAAATTTAAACTTGAATTTGAAAAAAATTGGGTTTGAAGTTGTACATTTAACATATATATCCATACACATAAGGCTATAAAAAGGTGAACATTTCCGCTCTCGACAAAACTGGTCATTGCTCATTTGAAAGCAACAGAATCCTCATGGGAAAGAGGAAAAATCGAACTCAGATTCATTGATATTTAAGCAATTACCTACATGAAATGAGATTGTACACGTGAGAATTTTATTTTGAGATTGTTTTAGAGATTTTAATTTTATTTGATTTTTTAAATCTCTTTTAATTTTTGAGAGATTTTAATTTTGAGATTGTACACTGAACCACGCGTGAGAACCGTGAATACACACAGAGGGCAGCCAGCCCACATTGAAGCACAGGCACGGATACCGAAAGTTCAATAGGTTCGGAGGGAATCCAAGTCACCAATATGACTTGCTCAAGGAAGGGCGAATTCGTAAAATCCCTCTTGAAATGCTGTTGCCCGCGACAAGCATGATCAAGAATAGCTTTCTTGTTTAAGATAAGCATTTCAGTCGCCGAAAAAATATCTTCATGTAGAGCTCTTTTCGGCCCTTCGGATTTCAAAAGAACAGATAAACACAAAATGGTTCTTTCTTAGGTCGGCCAGTAGTATTGCAGAAACACTGCGGACGCTTTCCAAAATTGGGGCGCATTTGCATGTGAGCACGCCGATAAACGCGGGACAGAGCAATCAGAATTAAGGAAAAATGCAATAGGTGAATCCTGCACGGCTGCACATTTCGAAGCGTTCCAAAGCATCACTTGAATGAGATATCCGTTAATTATATGCGGTCATCCGTTTTATATGCTGCATGTGACTTCCGCACGCTTCCAACAAGAGAAACGCACTTAGATATACGTCTAACATACTAGGGACTGAGAATTGTTAGGATAAGGTTGAAGGGTAATTGATTTGAGGGATTTTTGGCCGATCATGTAGTTGGAAAATATTGAGATTTTGATCATTTCATTCGAAAAGCAACGGCAAAAACGGGGATTATGCAACGCTTAAAGAGACAGGCTTTCGGGCGCAGAGCAGAAGAAAGCAAAGGGCAATCGAAAATATTTTGCGTTGCAAATTTTATTGGAACATCATCTCGGTTTGGAATTAAAACCTCTTATATCCTGCATTCTGTGCGGGGCAGAGGATTCCAGGCGAGTGAGGGCACAATTGGATTTTGTGAATCGACATCACATTCAGAGAGGAAGACACACGTTTCTTAACCTGAGAAATGTGCTGAAGAGATGCAGAAAATGACAATTTTAGGTGCCTTTGGAGGTATTTCGTCAGCTGAAAATATGAAGATTTCCTTTGGGGATTTTGGGTTACTTTGGGATTTTGGAAGGTGTTGCGCAACGGAAAATGTTCGCTGAAAAATCGATCAGAAAAATCTTGGCATTCGCGCTCGGAAAGTTGAAGGAACAAGTCGATTTTTGTTGACGAGAAGCTGTAGGTACGCTGTCGGGAAGGCGAAAAGTGAAAGTCGAACGAAGTCGACAGAGTTTTTGGTGAGTCAGAATCCAGTGTCGCGAAACTTTAAAATGTGCTAGTACTCTGAGAGAAAAATGGGGAAAACTTTACCCGGGAAAACTCCACCCCTCAAACACCATATAACCTTTTTCTAAAAGTCTATTCTTGAAAACGGAGTGCTTGTAAATAGGGAAAATCATGGGTTTCAGGAATAAACAAAAACTCGAATTCTAGAAATGAAAAACTTCTGTGTTGGTCTTATTCATCTCAGTGTTGATAGTTATCTGAAGTGAACCGAGGGTTGCGGATGTCAACAGGGGCAACGAACTCGAACGCTGGGATTCAGGTTCAATTATTGTGATTCATTTTAATGAGAGGAAACTGAAATAATTTATGAGGAACACTTGGGAAACCTTTGGGAGAAACATTTAGTGTGATCTTGAGTAAACCACGGGGAACTTCTATCTCATAGAATTTTGATTTGGATCGAGATCCAGTGCTGCAAACATTACAGATTATGGGAACCAAACGTGAGAATTAATTTGGGATTTTTTTGTGTAAGGCTGGTTTCAGTAACCATCGCCTTTGGGTGCTGAGACATTAACCTAGTAAGGGTCTCATGAGCTTTTCCCGAGGGATAATTTTCATTTGGGGTGAACAGAGTAGCAGAGCACTTTGGAAGAAGGTTGCCTTTTATTCGGAGTTCGAGTCAGCAGCTTGATGTTTAGCCAGTGTCATTTTTGAAGCGTAATCAGATCCCAGGGAAGTGGGATCATATTTGGTGGTCCTGAATAACAGGACGAGTTTATCTGTGTGCGAGATACAACCCTTATGAAAGGGAGTTCAATTTCAGTGGTCCTGAAATAAGAGGACAGGTGTTACAACAGTTAGAAATATCAGTGGTCCTGAAATAAGAGGACAGGTATCGTCTCGAGTGAATCGCCCAGGATTCAAGGGCGTTGCGATATTATCAAAAGTTCCTGATAAGAAGTCATACTTTCGGCACAAGCGCCGAAAGTAATTAAAGTTGGTACAACTGAGCCTGAAGTAAGAGGCTGTAAATTCTATTTGATTTTAACGTGGTCTAATGACAGAAAAGTCCAGTGGAGTGCTATAATTTCCCCAAAGAATCAGTTTCCCGAAAACGTAAAACAGGTTGAAAGAGAAGTTTCCCCAAATCTTCAACTTTAATATATGAATAGCCCCGGGTTTTTCTCAGTAACATCTGGAGGTCCCCAAAGAAGGGCCAATTTCTCCCTACTAACAGAATACACCCGAATGCAATGTTTTCCACCATTCCTTTAGTCCAACTTTTGCAGACCGCGCAGATATTTTCCCATTTTTGAAGACAGGCTTTACAATAGCTCTTTCCCATCAACTTGGAAATGGATTCCTGCCCACAGGCACATACAGCTTTCTTTACATACATTTCTTTACATTCAGCTTTACATACAAGATTCGAAACGCAGCTTTCTTTATTAACAATGTCATGGTGCAGAAATATAGTTTTTGTTTTTGGACCTCTGTAGAGGAAATATGGGCTTCAGTCATTATGAGCATCTGTGGAGGCAATGCGGGCACCGAAAGGCAAACTGCAAACCTGCAGCACCGCCTGATGTGAAACCATTGGAAAACGTATTGTTGCGTGTTGTTTGCCTCCTTTGAAAGTAGTGTCTCTTGTTTTTCCTAATGGCAATTCAATTGCAATTTTATTTCAATTCTTCAATTTTGACTCAATTTTAAATTTTTATCTCCGAGTACTTGGCCTCATTTGCCACTACTAAGATCAATCGTTTCCAGTCGACATTGGCGATACGCCAGTGTTGACTTAAAAGTTCTATAAATGAAGTTCTATTAAAGTTCAAAAATTATAAATTCAATGAAAGAAGTTCTATTAAAAAGTTTAAAAAAATTATAAATATCATTGTCAATGGTATATGTTGAGAAGTAGCCATTGTGTAGCCGACATAGATTTCTGTCCCTTTGCGATTATTTCCTCCCAGACGCAATTTTGAAGCCGCAGCACGTGATGATGTTGAATGACAACATCAGCCAAATCTCGCTTGTGATTCAGACAGTTTTGTTTCTATTTTACAGCGTCTCACCAACAGGAAATCTTGGAGGAAAACGGTTTGAAAGAAAACCTGAAGGAAAGTGCAGGTGTTGGGATCACAACGGTTGAGGTCCAATTTCAACTGATGAGGGTTCGTGGAAACCCACATAAGGAGTGCACCACAGGGAAAATTTTCAAGTCAAACATTCCAAAAATTTTCTTCTATTCAAATAATTCATGAAGGAAAACGAAATGACGCTTTTTCGCGGTTATATGCTTTCTGTGACAGTTTCTCGCGCGATTGTTTTTAGTGGCACACATGCGAGCGACTGGAGATCGCGATATGGGCAAAGAAAATAAGAATGGCCGATTTTTGCTTCATCCTTCCCACACAGAGGTTGGTTCACAAAAAACAATGAAGTTTGTCCCCAACAATTTCATGAAGTTTCTCCCCATTTCATCAGGCTTAATGTGGTCCATTTTTCACCCCAAATGGTTCATTTTTCACCATTTTTGGTGAAGTGGTCTAAGTGGTCCATTTTGCACCCACAAATCTCGTCACCGACGTGTGAATTATTTTTTTTTGTATAAGTGGTGCTCCGGATATTGAAGCTGAGCAGATTTTGATAACACGTTTTGTACAGCCGTATAATGGGAGTTGTTGGAAAAGGTCATCGAAGAAATGGGGATCACGAGGTTCATCACGAAATTACACTGCGTTTAAAACAAGGGAGTGAATGTAAAGTGGTAGAGTTATTTTTTGTCAACTATGAGTACTGCTGCTGCTGGTTCCCTTTCTGTTTGCTCTGAAAAAATATGAATTCCTTCTTTATTCTCGCATAAAGTACCAAAGGTTAAATCTTGAATTGAAATAATTTATCTTTTGGCACTTCATATACTTGATACTGACAATCCCTCCACCTCAGTGATGTAACATCCTACATATGGAGCATGGAGCCAATTTAAATTTGCGAGGCCTTGTCGCTAACGCGAGGTCAGGATTTAAGCAACATCTCCCAGAACCAACACACTATGATAAAATGTAACATCATGTCTGCACGAGTTCTAACGAAACTTTTTGCTGATTACATGTTCAGGATGAGAGAAGAATCCTACTATGGAATAGTCGAGCTTCGCTTAAATTTAACCAGGCAACAGCTTGAAGTTTCTATTCCATTGGTGTTCGTCTCTGAATGAGATCGCTAGAATATCGCGATCTCCTACAATAGTCAATTGATGTCGTCAGTTGACTTTTCTCTCGTCTTTCCTGCATGAGGTTATCTGTCAGGCAATTCAATACCCTGTACTTACTCAGACCAGATCATTCTTCCGTGCTTGCGTGCAATTTCGAAAGGCTTCGCCACACCGTTCATTAATATTGATCCTCGGACTATTATGGCAATCATGACGCCATACATTGTGAACGCCTGAAAAATATCTGTCCAGACAACCGCCTTTAATCCTCCCTGAAAGTAGACATGAATTTGAAAAATCATGACTGTTTCAACAAAAGTTTCATAGACATGAATTTGAAAAATCAAGACTATTTCAGCAAAAGTTTCACAGTTAAAAAATAAAAAAAAATCGTTTATGACCATTTCACTTCCATCGAAAGGGGTCTAAATGGCAGGAATAGTGACCAAAATATCCGACAACCGACAATATAGTATTTCCGAAATCAACTAGTCATTCGTAAATGACCACCCATAACTCGATTGAAGGCATCAAGAGTAGGTTCACTGGAAACCATCTGGTTTGTTGAAAGATCGCATATCGGCAAAACGTCAGTGTCAACACGTCAGGAATGCCATGCATCTATAGGCATTTTATCGAAATATTCGCAAATTGAAGCCTGTGCTTTGATAAACGCGAAGAATAAGGTATCTTACCGATGTTCATACCATTGCGGTGTAGATGGTTCCGATTCCTGCCACTAGCAATATAGATGCCCAAATAGGAAAATTTACTACTGAACTGAAAGCCAGAGAAGGGGCGTAGATCACCACAGCTGAATCAAGAATGCCCTGAAGGATGTAAAGGCCAGCTGTACCCATGCGAACCGCTCGAGAGTTGAATCGATGTTCTAAGTACTGTAAATGAAATAACAACAATCGAAGTAGCAATTGATTCAGAAGGAAACTGAGACAAAACTGAGACTCATGGATCACACCAACTATATTCGTATGTTCTGCAAAAGTCTTGTCTTCCGCCTCAATTTAGTATTCATGCACACATTCCTGTAAGTACTACACTACCAACTGTGAACTCTACGTCTGCTAACATTGTCCATCGCCCCCCAAAACTAGTGTTGTCGGCTACTCTCCCTTTACCTGAAAGAGTTCACTTTTGTTGTGAATTAATGATGGTGTGCCAGAAACAATTTATTCTCAAGATTCTGATCAACGGCAATCTGATAAATTTAACCAGAAATTGGCGAGGATGACAAGCTCCAAGACCTCTCATTTTAAGGGCATAAAATGTGCTGTCCTCAATTTGTCAGTCAATCTTAGGTTAACAAAAGCGTGTAGATCAGATGTTTTGACAGAGACCGGGTTGAGATCTGATGTGAATGATGCTGAAATTTTTCCAAACGGCTATCGAATCCTTACGCACGACAGATTTGGAACCCGTCGTGGCGGTGGCGTTTTGGAAGCTGCTCATGAAAGCATTCATTGTGTACCCTCACAGTCTTTCATCAATGCAAATATACGTAAATCGCCATACGAGTATACATATTCAGTGCCTCCTATAGATAAAGCCGACGCACGAAACCATATGACGTCATTCATTTTTAAAATAGAAGACGAAAGAACAGAGGAAAAGACAAAAGGAGTGAACGGCGGATCTCGGTGACCAGCGCAAAAAAAGTTGATTTTCTCTTGAACCAGATGACGGATTTTGATGGGACTTGTCACATCAGAAAGTTGAACAGTGTGCGATTTTAGACGTGTATAACAATTCCGAACTTTCGCTGCTAAAATTTGAAAAAAAACTTGAGGTACAAAAAGTGTCCAAGTTAAGATGTGATAAAATTCCGGGTTCCCGCCTCACATTTTCAAAGATTGCGCGATTGTTTCCGTTGTAACATGGTTTCCACCAGCGGAAGAGTTGTAGAAGAAGCTTTACGCTTTCCAAAAACACCAAAATCATTGAATTTGGACCACATTTGACTATTTTATCAAGAGAGAACGCGACATGGAAACATCGTTTTGTTTTTGAACGGGGAAAACGCCGCGACTCCCACGGATTTCCAGGGAGCCGCGGCCTCCTCCCCGCTCAAGAACAAAACAACGCTGCCATGTCACACTGAAACTGGCCATAAAACGTAAAATGATGTTCAAATTCAATGATTTTGATATTTTTGGAAAGCTGAAAGCTTCCTCCCCAGTGGCAAAAATGGTCCCAGTAACGTGACAGAACGGTTTCAATGGTGCCAAAATGGGTCATTTGGGTTCCATTATCGTGCACGAGATTTTCGATATGCCGGACCCTTTTTGGAACGTTCACGGAAGGTTCACTGGCACCAAATTGGGACGGATATTCAACCGTTCCGGTCGGATCGTTCTTACAACGTTCCCTTGTCACCGAATTGGGACGAAGTGCCAATATATGCCCATATATGACTCGATTTTGCGGATGTCTTAATTTGGTGCCAGGGAAACGTTCCATGAACGTTCTCCGACACCGAATTGAAACAACGCGGAAAAATAGAGCCATATATGGGAATATCGATTCTGCAAACGTTCTCAGAACGTCGTGCACAGAGTTAAGATATAGTTCTACCCGCACAAAACTCTGGTCACCCCAGTTGCAAAACGGATCCAAATAATGTGCAGGAACCTTCCGATGGTGCCAATGATTGCCTTTGCTGTGTTCGATTATTGTGCGCGACATTTTTGGGAAACAGGTCCATTTCGGATGATTCCTATCGTTCCCGAACACATCTGGCACGAAATCCAGTCGATAATGGTCCCAGTTATGTTCCAAGCGGAACTCAAGGGTGCCAAAATGGTTGCCTTTGCAATTATTGCATGCGAGATTTTCGGTGTTTCATACCCATTTTGGATCGTTCCCTGGGCGTGAGGACATGGAACGAAGCCAAATCGTTTCTGCAAGCGGCTCTGGAACGTCGCTGGACTTCTGCAAGCATGGCTATGGAATGTTGTCTTGTCCACTATCCTCGAAATACAAATATTTGTATAGGTACAACCTTTTTCGTTTCGTCGCTCTCTTTCAGTTTGTCAAAAATATTTCATGCGATATTTTTCAGTGTGAAAAATTGATTTGAAATATTTGATTTCGAAACGAAATCGGGCTAAATTTCGAACTAAATTTAATTTCGGCAATTGGATCCTGTCAAATGCATCTTGAATCTTGACCATGAACGACGGACATCATGGAAAAGTCATGAAACACCACAATGTCACCTTAAAGATCACGTATTAAAAATGGTGAGATAGATGGCAGCACAAGTGAGGGACAAGTCATGAAATTGCAGTTCACAGCGTCTCGGGATAAATGTCTCACAAATTATAAAAATTATTTTGCGTTGAAAAAACTGCGAATCTCAGATCAAACAACATTTAAAGACAAGTAGTTGTCATCACGTGGCGACACAATTTCAAAAAATGGACACTCAAATACTCTTCAATTCATGTCGCCTGACAATTTCCGAAGTGCGATTTTTCTTTATTCATTGTAAATTTATGATTATGACACACAAAACCGTTGCACCCAAATTCCCAGCGGAACAACAAACGCTGTCGTCATGATTTTCTTCCCCGCTGTTCAGTGTTGCCAGATCGCGGGTTTTCCCGCAAGATTCCGCTTGTTTTTGAGGTTCCTCGCGGGAAATTTTGACTTCCGCGGGTTGCGGGATTTTCGCTGGTTCGCCGTCGTTTCCCGGTTTTTCCGCTGGTTTTGGGCAGAAATATTTTGACCATGTTTTTCATCCCTTCAACAGTCGATGGGCGAATTTCAGCTTTTTCAGTGTTCCTGTTGGCCTGGTTTTCCCTTATCCTGTGAGATTGAACTGGCTCCAAGAAAAGATGTTCACATTTGTGCGTCATTTCCGATTGTGCGAGAAAGAAACTGCGGTTTTTCGGCCGGGTTTTGGAAATTTCCGCGGGTTTTCCGCTGGTTTTCAGAAGAAAATCGAGCGCGGTTTTTCCGCTTGTTTCAGAAAAAATCGCGCGGGTTTTGAAAAAATGACTGGCAACACTGCCGCTGTTAATAAAAACATGCGGCATGGGGTGAAATTGGACAGCAAAGAAAAAAGAAAATCAGTACAAAAGTTAAAAACACCAAGAATCCAAAAGCAATCCCAAAAATGGTTACAAAAACGATCATGGAACGATCTGGCAACGTACCAACCTGACACGTTCTGGAACCGTCACGGCACCAATGACCCGAAATTTCGGTGTCGTTGGATCGTCCCAGGAACGTTCTGGGGAATGGTGCCAGAACGGTTCTGGAACCGACCACAAAACGGGAATGGCAGCATCGTTTTGCAACGTTCCTGGCACCAATTGTGGAACGTCCTTGGCAACGTTTTTGCTACTGGGGCTCTACAACTCTTCCGCACGTCGAAACCATGTTACAACGAACAACGAAAAAAATCGCGCAATCTTTGAAAATGTGAGGCAGGAACCCGGGAACACATCGGTTTGTTTTTCAGCGGGGAAGAGGCCGCCACTCCCACGGATTTCCAGGGAGGCGCGGCCTCTTCCCCGCTCAAGACAAAGCAACGCTGCCATGTCACACTGAAACTGGTCCTAAAATAGTGAAATGATGTTCAAGTTCAATGATTTTGGTATTTTTGGAAAGCTGAAAGCTTCCTCTACCTTCCGCAGGTCGAAACCATGTCACAACGGAAAAAATCGCGCAATCTTTGAAGGCAGGAACCCGGAATTTTGTTACATCTAAACTTGAGACACTTTTTTTACCTGAAAGTTTTTAGAAAGTTTTTAGAACCTGAAAGTTTAAAAAATTTCGCCAGCGAAAAGTTCGGGACTGTTATACACGTCTAAAATCGCACATTTTCAGCTTTCCAGCACAAAACATTCGATCAAAATCCGTGAATCGGTTCAAGAGAAATTTCATTTTCCGTGGCCGGCGCACCGCGACCCGTCGTTCACTGGCATCATCTTTTCCTCTTCCCGCCCATCTTCTATTTATTGATGACGTTTCCGTGCATCGGCTTTATCTATAGGAGGCACTGGTATATTGCGCTTAGCAAGCCACAGGAAAAATCGCTCACCTCATACGGAGTAATAAGTTTCAACGGGAATAGCGTTGGCACAAATAATATATAAGAGAGAGGCAGTTGAAGAATCGACGAAAAAGCCATATTAATCATTCGAAACCCATGTGTATAGACTTCAGCAGGGAAACCTGAAAAAATAGACGGGACAAGTCTCGAACTCAGGTGACTTTCTTCAACAGCATTATTGAAGGCCGATTGGAACTCAGGTATGAGAGATACTTGTGGCTAAACGCTCTTGAAGTGAACCATGAACTCTTACTTTGAAAATACCTAAAAATTGAAAATGGCATTCATCATAGAAGGATGAGAGAATAACTAGAGAAGCAACAAGCACCATGTGTTTCAATTTTATCCGCAAAGCGCCACTGCTTTGCCAAAACAGCACGGACAGCGAGGTGAAAAAATGCCGGAATGCAAAACTTTAAACTTTTTTCTGACGAATGTTGTTTATGGGGAGGCACAAGGCGGCGAGGACAGAGTAATTTCACCCGGCAAATGCATGTAAAATGCTCGGGTCCGAGGAACTTCAACGCAAAATGCGTGTCATTCACCGCTTTTTTTTTTAAAGAGAGAGAAATCTTTGGTTAAATCTGGGAAATGCGATCATTTCTTGCTTCAAGATGGGGTTTCGCGAAGTGGAACTTTTCATCAATGCAATGGCAATTTATTTCAGCGGATACCGGCGAGTGATCTTTTGGAAAAATATCAGTTTAAAAAACTTGCCAGCAGCGCATACCTCGTGGCTTGCACCGGTTCCCATCAGAACACCGAAGTTAAGCAACGTTGGGCCTGGATGATGCTTGGATGGGAGACCACCCTTGTACCCCAGTTTGTGCTGCTGGAAGGGGGCTTAGTGGCCAAGTCCCTCGTCTCCTTCGGATGAGACGTTAAGCAGGAGGTCCCGTGTGCAGCATCACCCTGTGCACGTTAAAGAACACCTAGCTCCAAGTCCAAGATAGTGGCTTGGCAGGTTACACAACAGAGAAGCCACATCTCACAAGTCACATATCACTGCTCTGCAGAGCATGACTCTCTCCGGGAACCCTGCGGGTTGGCGTGTATACGCCGTAAAACTGGTCCGAGTCGTTTCAGTTGAATGCAGAGCAGAAAATGGGCTACGATTATGGGGCATAGTTCTCCTTGCGAGCCCACGGTGTGTGCAACAAGGTAAATGGTCGGACCACCAGCCGAATGGCTATCAGTCCATATGACTCCACGATGATGATGATGAACTTCATCCTAGACCAGGAAAATGATCTCTCGCCTGTAATTTTTGAACACCCCTGGGTCAATGTTGCTTTGACCAAACTGTAGAGAAAAAAGTCAAAATTCAATGCTTTGCGCAAAAAATTCCCGTTAAATTCGAGCTTCCATGAAAAATTCCTGTAATTCAAAGAACATGCGTCATCGCTCAACGCTGAACTTTTCAGCAGTTTAATTACACGAAACCTTTCCACGCCCTACTGCAAAGGATTTTGGAATTTCTAATAAAACCAGAGAGAAGTCACATGGTAAATCTTTACAGCCAACTGTAGACGGCCGAACTCTGAAGTCACCTGAAGAAGTGCTTGTCCAGTATACCCGTCAATTTTCTTCCACCTTCGGAGACACTGGGCAATCCGAAGCTCATGGGCCCTCTCCTTCGGGCTCAGCTCTCTGCCCGCACCCTTCTATAATCCCGGCTACCGGAGTGCTTATCACAATGTCACAGTCAACAAGACGAACAACAAGTCCACCAGCAAGCAGAGCAAGCAGAGTCCGAACGATGGGGGCTTTGATGAACTTGCAACGCCTGCTCCAGCCATTCATGACAGCCGCAGTTCAGAATGGAAAAACGTGTTGAAGAAGAAGGGGAAAGGTGGCGCCTCTTCTGCAACAGCCCCGGCACCCCCAACTCATCTGCCTGTCGAAGTGGTTGACCATGACAGAGCTGCTCAATTCTTTGGGTTTCGCGATTTGAGCCGCAAACCAATGGTTGTCAACAAACCAAAATCAGCAATGTCGGTTGACACACTAGTTTTCGGCGATTCAATAGTTCGGAACTGTTCGGATCTGAGCAACAATTCTCATTCTGCGGTCATCTGCATTCCTGGTGCCAAGGTGGCTCATCTGGCGAAAGAACTGCCGTCCGTTCGAGGTATTCTGGGCTGCATTCCGAAGCGGATAATCTTTCATGTTGGCACTAACAATTGGATGCAGTGGCAATCGGAGAATGAGATTGCTTCAGCGACGAGGTACCTGGTAATGTGTTGTAAATATTTGTACCCGTCTGTAAATATCACTGTGTCTGGAGTGATTGGTCTCCGTGATACCTTGCCATATCAAATTGAAAATTTGAAC